>CM043016.1:159686889-159793957 GCA_023690525.1 Holotrichia oblita
GAAAGTAAAAGTACTGTAAGTGCTTTCGTGAGAATTTCAGTTTAGTAATATTGACAACTACCAACGTCCTTACCGTTGAAAAAATTATAATTCGTTTAGAGGAGTCGGTTGAGTTATATAAATCTTATTTTCTTAAGTGATACAAAAAAATAAGAGCCATAAATTTGGCGTCCGCGATGACTATTCAATATGGCGTCGTCTTCCGGTCATTGCCCAGGAATTCTGTCATCGAGATATTATCGAAGAAGTCATTTAATGAGAATGAGCTCAACAATAATGATTGTTGGTGTCAATAATGTTAGGCAACATCAGATTAACTTTGTCTTCTAATAATTCAATGCCATCTAAAAGAAAGGTCCAAGCATTTTCGACAACAATTCCACCATATATGTTTAAGTTTTGTGGGTATTGAGTATGGTCTTTGTGAAATATTTGCTCATCTATAGCTGTATAGTGCTAATTTATATACTGTTTTTTACAAGACAGTTACTGGGAATAAGATGTGGTTTGGTCGTTATGACTCCAAAGTCACCAGCAATCCATGTAATAGTATAAAAAGCAATCAGAACTCCAAGGAAATTCTGCTGGAAATTGTCATGACTACAATATTCTAGGATTCCAAACCAAAACTGCTGATCGGACGTGCAGAAGGGTGGAACCAATAACGCAGACAAATATGCAGCAGTAAACAAGAAATAATTACAAAAGCAAAAAAAATGAAAATAATAGCTGAAAAAAGCATGTTACTACTTTATGATTACACAGTTGATATTTTCAACGCTGCTGTGGAGAACTGGGGTTTCGAAACAATGACAATCCAGACTCTAGGGACTACTACGTTCTATTACAGAATTTAAAAAGAATATATTGAACATCCCTCGTATGCTAATATGATTACGTTAATTAAAGCAACAAGGTCATATTTGCTAATTCTATAATTACCCTAACATATCTGATCTGTTTAAAAATTAAAATTACTATATATGTAGGTGTTTATTGAAGTTTATTACATTTTCGTCAATTAGATGAGTTAAATGAATTGAGAAAGCAAATACTGAATCGGAAGGAAACGTTAACTCAAGCTCCAATACATAGTAAACTTAATAGGAATATTTGTCTTAGTTTAGAAATTTCTAGAATTTGTATGAATTTTTTAATATCGGAGAATGTCGCTGAGTAAGTAATAAAGTAGTGCCCTGATAATGTATAGAAGTATTAAGTCACTGTTTATGTTTTCCATTTTTAACTATGCCCTGGGTTGAAACAATACCAAGAATGTTGTATTACGCTTGTGTGGAAATTGCTATTATTTTGAATGGAAACTTACCTTTAGAGTTTAGTGGCATCAAGGGAAATATCAATTTTCGTCTTCAAAATTATTCCACATTCTTCTCACCAGCGTACACACAACGATTTTATCCCAACAAATAAGGAAGCGCTCTACCAAGTTAGTACTGTTGTATTACATAATTGTTTAATTTAAAGCACTGTTTCAAATTCAGTCTTAGCATATTCGAGAAATACGAGTGTATTTCTAGAAAATAATAATGTAAAATGACAGAGTACAGAGTGTAGTAATGAACAACAAGAGCGTTCGTAATGATCATTTTGCATCACATTTATGTAATAAGATCCTGTAGTAAGTTATATAAACTCCAGAGAACTATGAAATTACAAACTAATTTGGAGAGTACCTGCACTAAGTTTGCAGCATACATAGAAATTGTCTCAAAGCAAAAGTTTCCTAAAATCGGTAACGCTTTCGTCATTCAGTAGAATCTTTCTAAGATCTTAATTAACACAAAAAACTAAATCATACACCGTAAGTGCTTCAATCTAATTGGAAATATTTGTTCCCTTCCTTAGGTTGAAATGTGCCGATATGTACTACATGTTAATAACTTTACCACGCTCACTTTGATTAATTCGAAATATATGTAATAAACGAAACCCGCATACAGTACTCTATATGTGGGTATTTATAAGTATATAATAATGTAGATAAAAATCATATTCCTACAATAAATAGGATTTCAAACGTAAACAGTGCGATGAACTACTATTAGACTTTAATTATCTTTCGTTGCTCTAACTCTGCATTGATCAATCCCAAGAGTCTAGTGCTAGATTATTATATAGGTTCTGTACCATTTTGATAGATAGTTTTTTATGTAAATTAAATGTAACAATATTAGCTATTGCTAAATAAATTTCCATTATTATTATTATATTTCTGTTATTACAGTTTATTGACAATCAAAAGGTATACTATATGGCTTTTAGTTTTATAGAATTTTCTAGCGCATTTTGTACTGCGTAATCAACTAAAACCTTTGTACAATTTTATTATAAGATGCATTTATTTATATATTTTTTGGAAACTTCTAAGTTGTTATCAGTCTTTAAAAGAGTACCAAATAGCCGATCAAAGGAGACTCGAGAACGCCAAACAGGAAGAGCATCATTGGAAAGTTGCCTTAAATACATTATCTAGTTCAATCAGAAACAAATCACTTACTTGAGTTAAGCAGAAATAAACAATGATGTAAAGAAGAATAATGGAAAGAATCTTTACATTCCCCAAAGACAAACCTTAAATAAACAAAAATTTACACTTCAATACACTTGTTAACATGATATTTAACTATGAAAAGCACACAGGGATTAACTATTTATATTTATGTAGTTTTTTTCAACTTAGATACTTATTACTTGTGGTTAGAGTGTTAGATAGCGTTTTGTTTGCAATAAAACGAGAATTTGTAGCACTACAAACGGCCGTGAATATACTACCAGCCGCAGGTGGTCAATAACTGTCACTCGATTTCTGAGAAAATAGATGTACAACTTTTGCGGCAGGAACTTATCAGTTTGCATCGAGATTCCGGTGTAAAATGGTCTCGAATTTTATTCTCGAGGAGTTTTAAGAGCACATTATTTAGATATATCCATCGATTTCTATATAAGCAGACACAAGTATGTTTTTAGATCGTAAACAGGGTTCAATAGACATGAAAACAGTTACGATAATTTATTGACGAAACCTGTCTTTATCTACTACGTAATCGGTCTTGTATGTATATAAGTAAGACAGTTTTAAAATTTATACAATACTGGTGCCTGTATACTATATGCCACCAAACATATTTTGAGAGAGAAATTTGTATAAAACAAGTTCAAAACGTAAAATATTTACCTTACTTAAATACACTAATAAAATTATTGCTTGGTCACCACAACTTAATAATGACACAGCACATACTAAATCGATCATCATACTTTCTACAGCTACTACCTGTTAGCAAAATGTTTTTGATGTTTTGTTACGCTTAATAAATTGCAAAAATCATGCAAACCGTTGCATTCGACATCTGTAGTTCTCTTGGTATGGAGAGCATAGCATTTCTTAGAGTTTCATTACTAATATCCTGGATTCTCCGTTACGATATCTGGCTGGTGAGACTATGGAATCAACATCCTACAAAAAAACTTGTTAATTGTACGTAAAGGGATGTTATTGAAATTCGTTCTGCGTTCAGTTCAGAAATTATCGTTGCTCTAACATTATATTTCTTTTACATGATGGATGCTACCAGAAATTAATACTTGGTATTTCTAACATTGTTGTTTAATTTGCTGACTACTGTGTAACTCTTGCTGTTTAATTTGTGTATGTGTGTCTAAATGTGTTCTCTGGTCTTGTTACAGGACTATTTCGCTGTTTATAATGCTGCGCTGTTATTTACTTTGCCTCCAACAGCGAATGGTAGATCGATCGGAATACAACTCTCCGAGAAAAGTGTCGCGGTTTCCCGGAAGAATTGAGCCTCATAGATCAGAAACATTCTTTCAAAAAGTTAGTAAGAACTATGTATAATAAGTAGAGACAAGTTATTCCCAATTTATCACGTGGTCTCTATTTTCTGAGGATCTATTGGCAGATCCATGTTATACACCTTGAAAGAGGATAATTTAGTTACTTTAAGAACGTAAGTAATAATAGTAGAAGTAAATAATTAACACGACATGAATTGGGAAAACAGATGCAGAGGTTAGAGATGAATAAGAATAATAGCTAGTATTATGCAGAAGAAACAAAGATAGTGACATAAAAGATAAGCTTCAAGCAGAAGAGAGAACTGGAAGTTACTTTTATGATAAAAATACATTCAAATCATATTCATTAACATCAATTATTGTTTATTATCGATAGATTTTGCGGCATATTTAAAACAATAATGACTACAAACCAGTTTTATTTAATACTGACCTAAAAAACAATGAACTGATCACCTCATTACTTTTGGCATGTCTAATTTAGCTGTAGTTTTGCAAATATTTAACCGCAGAGGAAATGCTTACTTCTTCCCATGGAAAGTAAATTCTATAATGCATGATCAAGTATAGTAACTCATGGGTATCGGGGTCTCTTCTTTTAATAGTTCGTTTTCCACGAATTTCATTTCTAGTGAGACGATCTGTTAATAGTAGCTAGATTTTTATATAAACCACCAACCATGATCTTGTTTGAATTTAATCCTCATCTATTCACAAATGGTCGATCAACTAGTATTTTCTTTACCAATGCCATTTGTCTTAAATTACTAGATATTGTTTTCCACTAAAAAAATTCTTAGTTCTTTTTTATGAAGATAATAATGACTACATGCTTAACTAATAGCTTTTTACGAATTATGAAGTAAAGAGGATGTACCAACTGTATTATTACTATTATTAATTTCTACATTATTATATATAATTAAGTAACTAATAATTTGATTTTTATTTTGAGTAATTATTACAAGCTTAGAGTATTTCTGGAACTGGATACTCGCAGGAATTGCATTTTCAATTTCCACTCTCTTTTAGTTGCTGTTACTTTCGGATATACATGTAAGTTATGCAGATAATACACTGTACCAAATGATACATTATCATCATTGTGATGGCTGTAAACAGTGAGTACACATTCTCAAGAAGAAATGGACCTCTCTCTAATCAAAATCAACATCAAACTCCTAAGTTAAGAGGAACCTGATAAATCTCCAATAAGCTTTCATCGTCCTGAATCCGGTAAGAAGCCTTTAACGATCATTTTTTGCGCAAAAATGGAATCAACTTCCACCTACTTTACACCCCAATCATCCATGATTGTTGAACTTCACTTCCTGACTTATTTGTATACGAGTGAAGACCTAGCAACGCTAATTCGCGAAGTTGTTACTAACGACCGACTGAACTCCTCCTAAATATAACGGCTGCATTACTGGCAGCTGAGCCAAAGAATGAACATTACCTACTATTGAAGAACCCTCTATAAACATTTAAATTGTATATATATACTATACGATAAAAATGTATTTACAGAATAATTCCATAAATTGTAAGATAATAAGGACGTTCCAATTTATATTTTCAATAAAAAACAAATTGTTAGAAAATATATTAAAAAGCAATGTATAACATTTTATGAAATTAAAACCATCAACTTAATTGCTGTTTGTGATATCTCACACACACACTCCTTATGTTATACAGGTCTATGCCAGTCTATGCGCGGACTAGTACTACATATAAAAGACTATCTAATGTTGCTCAAATTCTCCTTGTTATATTTTTAAATCTTCGTTAGAATCAAAGCTGTTATCCGATAAATTACTCGTATCCTAATTATCCTTACGATATCCGTTATGTTGGAAGCGACTTATTCTACACAATACCTTTTCACAGTTTCATAAAAATTTGGATAACAATAAACTGCTTAAACGACACGTTATAATAAAATATTTAGTATATCCGTAGTTTTGTTATATTCAAAACATAGGGGTTGTAATGTTTGCATGTTAACGTACTAAGGTGATGATAAATTATTTCGACTTTTGGAGTAAAACAAAGGAATATAAACGGAATGCATTCCTTTTGTTTTGACGCTTCCAACATAATGCCCGGTTCTTTTTAATTTCACACAACAGCAACGGAATTTTCACCTTAAACTTTCATCTGTAGTTTTCCGTCATTGATCACGCTACCCATTTGTTATTTCCCTCTTTTCATTTTACTTCTCAGTTAGTGTCTCATTTCGTACGTTTTTTGCAAGAGCAATTCATTTCGCCTGCCTAATTTCACTTTCTTTCTTTTCGCTATCCATCAGTCGGCACATACCTTTGCAATGCTACAACATTTTTGTTTTACCGGTTTATTCTGTTTAGCTGTACAAATTAATTATCGTGACGGCAGTGATTAATAGTATGTATTTCGTGTTTTATTTGGTTTGTATTTACCTCCGGATTGTCACAGTTTTTTTATAGGGATAGCATTTTTTTATTAAAAACAAATCTGTTGACGTTACATAACATGCAAATCACTTTCGATAATATACATAGCTCGGTGAAAGAAAACTGTGTTGAACAAGAAAAATATAACATTTTTACAGCAATTTTATCGCTGTTTTATGGCGTCATATAAAATAAGAACCTTGCGGAAGATATCTTTGAATTTCTCTTGTAACCTTTTAAAGTTCTTCAATTTTGCATGCATAAAATAACTTTAGGGAAATAAAGAACAAGACAATGAAACGGAAATGTACCTTTTTTCTTCTATAACGGCTACTGTTTAGTTTTTACTAATACAAAATTGAAATAACCTTATTCTACTATTACTGCATAGTGTATTTTCTGTTCAACAAACCGACACAATAGAGTTATGCAGAAGAGTTAATAACTATAGAAACGATGTACTTAGTAAACCCATACACGTGTATTGATACAAAGATGTTACTTCCTCAAATTTTAATGGTCAAGTTAGATTATGGCTAGATTATGGTTAGATTATAACACAATCTTTTCTAGTTTCGATGTAAAGAATTTTATACAAGTTAATAAACTTTTAAGCTTTTGCTATTTTATAATAACTGTATCATAACTGAAGTAATCATTTCTTACAATCGATGTGCTAAAATGTATCCAGAGACAAGATATAACGTAAGGTCTAGTTTTTGTTTATTATTATTTGACACTTTTATACTAACCGTCAAACGTAATAGACATATAAATTGTTCAATAGTTTTGTGTATTTGTTCACTACAATTTTACTTGTAACATAACCACAACGCTCAAAGTTCTGAAACTACGCAACTTAATTAATAAATCTTCTACTAGTGGATCAACCTGAAATTTGTACAATACACCTCCAACTCGGACAATTCAGTTAAAAGGCATTATCGGTCAAGTATATTGACATACACGTGGGATATGAGTGTTCTAAAATATCAACAACACCTAGTGCTCCTCTCTAGGATAAATTTTGAAACGGGAGTTTACCCCAATTTTCGTACAAGCTCTAAATTATTCAACGGACCATTTGTCTGATTGCTGTACGAAAACTTTGGGAGTTTTCCAACAAAAATAAGAACAAGATTAGTTACGCTAGTGTGACTTCTGTTACTCGTCGAGCACCTCATACAGAAGCCTTGCTAATACCAAAACCTATAGGTATTTCGAGTGAAGAATATGCCATTACAGAAGCAGAGGAAGAAATTTTCGAGTTATTATAGACCAGCGATGATAAATATTTGTCATCTCTAAAGGACGGACCTCACTTAGTAAATCAGTAGAAATACTAGGATTTACACTTCAAGGATGGAAGCTGTTAGCTTCCGGCACATATACTTCTGTGTATCGTAATCACCAAAAAGAAATTTCACAGTATTTTTCAACTGAAGTCTTTCATCCTGCAATAAGGTCGACGATTTGATGCTGACATTAGGTAATCAACACGACCCAGAAGAATGGCATCTTTTTATCGATGCTTCGAAAGTGAGTTTCATCGCTGTCCTTCTTCACATAAGAAACGTTTATCCATCTATCCTGGGTGGCTACGCAGTTCATATGAGAGAAACTTATGAAAATATGACTCGTCTTCTCGGCAGAATTAATTACAAAGTCTATAAATGGAATATCAGTGCTGACCTCACAGCTGTAGCAATTCTACTCAGTTTGCAACTAGGGTACACAAAACACTGCTGTTTGTGAGCGGAACAGTCGATGGAGAAATTCACACTACGTTGTTAAAGACTGCCCAGTCAGGGCTCAATATATTGCTGAGTAAAAGAATGTATTTCATAAGGCACCAGTGGAACCTTATAAAATATTTCTACCGCCACTGCACATCAAATTAGGTTTGATGAAGAATTTTGTCAAAGCAATGGCTAAGGATGGTAGTGGATTCCAATACATTCAATAAAAATTTCCCAATATTTCAAAGGCAAAACTTAAAGAAGGAATTTTTGTAAGACCCCAAATTAAACGTCTACAACAAGATGCACAATTTGAAGAGACCTGAGATGACTTGGAATATAGTGCTTGGAATGCTTTTAAGAGTGCGTCTTTATTAATATATAGACAAAGACAACTTTACAATTGTCGTTTTTTTCGCTTCTTTTCTCAAGATGTAGTAAATCTATGAAACCGATTGCCTGTGATTTAACATACATATTTGCAAGATAAATGAACATTGTTTTTTTGCCTACGGCAAATATTTATTAATACCTGAATTTATTTGTGTGTAATCAACATGTAATATTGCCGAATAAATATGTTACCATAACATTCGAAATGTAAACAAACGTTAAAAATTCTTTTATAAAAGATGCGCACATGTAACGTATATATGTATTTCTGCACTTACAAATCTTGTGCATGGGAAATCAATTTTTCGGTGCGGTCGTTTGGCTAGATGGCGCACGGAGTGGATGTCACTCACTGTGATTTATATATGTACCTTATATAAAAGGCTTTGTTTTGACTGACACATCAGCGTCCACCCCACATCACTAAGGATAGAAATTTGGAGATGACGTTGATATTATGTCATATAAGTAGAGATTTTTCGAAATTCGATCTCTAAAAAGGTGAAAGGAGGTGGAAAAGTCTGTAGAGAAAATAGTGCTTTATGGTCGAATTTATTTGAAACTGGGTATTAATGATCTCTGACATAATTAATAGAACAGGTTTCTTTAAATTCAACATCTACTGAGGTTAAAAGGGATGGTACGGTTTGTATGGGCAATAATATTTTTATGGTGTACATTGTTTGTATATTTTTCTGATTTATGCATGAACAATGGACATAACAACGTACAAATTTATTATATTTGTGGCGTAAAAAGGCTCGCTGTATTTGTATGTTGTTACGTGCATGTTAAGCATTATGAATGATAATGAATAATTGTTTATATGAAAATCACACAGTAAACCCGCAATATTTTTGGGAAACATATATTTTGATAAATGAATTCTATACGTTATGTATAGATAATTCAAACAAGTACATTGGAATTACAAAGCTTTGTTGTCGCTGTTAATACACACTTTTGTGTAAGTTTTTCAAACATTTTGTAGGTATGCGCAACGGTTTTGACAAAAATATAGGCAATCGTTAGAGATAGACTGTTAAGTTTTCTACTTTGTGTAGAATTAATGGCAGTTAATCTTGCAAGCTTTACTTTGATATCAGTCCCATTCACCTTTAACACCTTAAACACACTTAATGGCCAGATTACGACAACAAAGTTCCAAAGACAGTTTCTCTGACAGATTATTAGAGCTCGATTTGAAATTATTACGAGATGACTAACTAGCAAATCTGGAAATAATATTGTGCTTGTTTAATTGTGACCTTATACAGGTATTCGCCCTAACTTCGTAGTTAAAAGTTTTATAGGTATAATAAAATTAAATTTCTTTTTTTTTGGCTACGAATCACTTCGTATATACAGGTTGTCACCCTCGTCGAAGCTGCCAATAATATCCGAACGGACACAGACCCGACAGCGCTAACATTTCAACAACCGTTAACAAAAATATGTAACTAGTGCATGGCTGGTGGAACAACAAAATCTCCGAACTTCGCGCAGCCTGTATTAGAAAAAGGAGAGCCTATATTAGATGTGGGAGGAAAACCCAACCACAGGTCATTCAAAATTACTGGGATGAATATGCCAGATGTAAAAACTGCCTCAGACACAAGATCCAAGCTGCTATGAGAGTCGCATGGAAAGCTCTAAGAGACGATCTCGACTACAACATATGGAGAGACGCTTACAAAATCGTAAGAAAGCGAACAATCGCGTCTTAATACAAACAAACCACCTGGTCTGGCCCCAGAAGTCCTAAGATGCT
Organism: Holotrichia oblita; assembly: GCA_023690525.1. Taxonomy (NCBI): domain Eukaryota; kingdom Metazoa; phylum Arthropoda; class Insecta; order Coleoptera; family Scarabaeidae; genus Holotrichia; species Holotrichia oblita. The sequence continues at coordinate 159,697,068 of CM043016.1, forward strand.
TTGTTGAGATAAACCCAAACTAGACTTTGACTGTATGTAACTCCTAGGCGCAGAGAGGAAAGTTTCCAAAGCTTTGGAAAAGATTAAGATTGGTCCTAATCAGGCCCGCAAATGAGCTGAGCTACTACAGACCCATATGCCTCCTCGACGTTGAAGAAAAACTCTACGAACATTACCTGTTGGCGAGACTCAAAGGCGAGCTCCATAGACCATAGACGCTGTACTACGAGTGATAAGAGAGGCAAAGACAGCGGCGAACTTTGCTGGTTATCAGCATCGTAGACTCTGTGCCATGAGCGCGTTCAACAATGTTTCTCTTCTACAAAAAAAATTGTTGATAGATAATTTCTTAGTTGAAATGGAACGATGTATTTTTTTATTATTTTAATATAGCATTTATGTCACTTATAAGTTATCTGTACCAGGATTGCCTATTTCAATTGTCTTCTCTACAATTTTGTTGTAATGATTATCATTACACCGTTTACAATTTAATTAAATACAGGATAACAACTTGAACTACGAAAGCCTATTGATAGGAGAATGGGAGTGGGGGGGGGGAGAGGGTAAAATTAAATGTATCCATTTTAGTATTGTCAACTGTTTGTATGACAGGTTATGTCAAATACTATGGCAAATTATAAAACCACTTTATAATTTGCACTTTTTCATTAATTGTGTATTCCATTAGTATAGTTTGATGGTTCGGTAAAGTATTTGACATAACCACTGACATTCCTGTCATATAAAAGGTTGACAATAGTAAAATGGATACGTTTAATTTTAACTCCCACCACCCTCTCCTATCAATAGGCGTTCGTAGTCCAAGTTGTTATTGTATATTAGGCCCACATTCAAGATCAAGAAGTTGTATGTTTTACAAGCGTATGGATGTTTTAAATACAGGATGCTCATAATGTAGAAAGCAAACTCGAATCGACTGGACTGCATTTGGATTCAATACCCGTCGATGGTCGAATGTCGTTGTGTCTCTCTTTACACATCCATAAAAAAACAAAGATTGGATGATATTTAACGCTATCCGATGATAAGTCTGAACGTGGTTCTGATATCACTTGTGAATTTCGTATTCTGTCCTCCTTTAAAGGCGTAGCATATTTGTACGAGTTGGGTCACTAAGCGAGGTTAGCTGTTGTATGTTGGAAAGTATTTGCCCTAAGTTCTGCAGGAAAAAATATTGATAGTAAAGCAGGTCAAGAGAAATTGCTAGAAATTATTTTCCAGATTCCACCTTTATTATCAATATTTTTTCTCGCAGATCCTAGGAAATATATTTTGCGAGATACGGCCGCTTACCTCTCTTAGTAGCCCACCCTGTACACTAAAAATTGTCGCATATGTTTTATAGAAATTATAAATATAAAAACGTTACTATATAGATTGATTAGAATAACCACGCTTTATAAGCTAGAACCATTCATATGAACAAAACAATGTCCATATGCCTTTTTTTAATGTTAGTTCATGTTATAAAGGTTCTCTACACGAAGGGGTTCAAGAAATCAATTACTCCCTTATCAAGCTTGCCACTACTATACGTCGATAATATTTTATGTCATATGGCGCCCATGTAAATATTCATATAGACGATAACGTAAGTAATTCTGATTTGATGCGGTGGTTTATATTTGAAAGTAAACTTTCGTAAAGGGTCCTTTTTAACAGCTAAGTATATACGTTTCCTTTGTATACTACAGCAGGGATTGAATACTTGTAGCCGAGGTTATAACTGAACTTTGCGTAGGTATACAATATTTCAAATCGTGTTTTCGCTGCGACCCCTTTGAAAACATAAAATCTTACATCGTCAACGTATTTTCCGCAACGCAGAACGTGCGGGGGATCTAGGTTTTGTTTGCATCTCTACTTTATTTTTCCATAATGTCGATAATATACCCGATCGTCTGCATAAAAATACAAAAGCTCCTCTACCACTGACGATGAAACCCAGTACTACTTTATAAATTCAATTTAAATATTAGGTTCCAGGCAGAGTGTTTGTATATGCATGACAATACGAATACACATACAGACCGCTTCAGATCGTATTGTCTTCAAAGAAAATATTTACGTAAACATTCAGTTCCTTACTTAGTAATTCCCTCAAGTAATGTTGATTTTATATATACGGGGTAGGTATTATGTTCAAGGAAATCCTACGATAGGTTTAAATGATATAGTTGTATTCCCATTTACAATTACAAGCAAATAATTAAGGCACTTACATTTCTGAAAATAATAAAATAGGCGATCAAACTTATGTGTTTAATGTTTAGTGTTGAAGATTTTGGATTTTGGAGGACAAGACATGATTTTACATTATTGGTGAATAGTTTTTCCCTTCATAGAAAAAATTACGAGGTTCGGCGCTTTTTCGTATTTCTACTTATTTAAGGTGTATCCACAGATAGCTCGTGAGAATACGAAACCCTTCACGGCATTTCACCTTGAATGGATCCCCGTTTGGAACCGGCTCATATATATCCTTTTCATTAGAATGCTCTGTATATGTTACCATCAAGTAGTACTGTATAATGTATTCTCGATTAGTAGTTATAAAAGCACCCGAAGCAGTATGAAGAGATAAACTTGTCAAATCCAATGTTCGCTGCACTTCAAATACTTAAAGATTAAATTACGTAATTCGAACAATTAACAGAAAGTTCCATTTACTATGTACAGATGGAAGAGGAATTTTATTAAAAGTAAACAGAAAACACTTCGGGCGGTTTTCTGCAGCTTGTAAAATAGTAACAGAACAATGGTGCTAGAATAGTTTCAGAAACTGAAAAGAAGAAGGTGAACTATCAAGGAAAAGCGCATTAAATGCAAATGGTTTTGTGCCAACTGTACTTAAAGAAACAAATTATATTCATATGCTTGCTTCATTGCTGTCCTAGCCGAATGTGAGTTTTGCTTCTTACAACTAATCTTGCAATAAACAACAAATTTATTTATTGCAACTTCCGTATAAGAAATGTTGACTTTTGCTATATTTTCAATGCTATTAAATCCAAAAATAATCAATAATGCTATAAATCATTAAAATGACATCATTACTTTGACGATATCGCTTTAGCCCTCATAGCAAATAGGCGGCGTAGGTCTTACTAATTTGAGTTGTGTATTAAATCAGCACTCCCAAAGCTATTTGGTCAATTGCTACTAACATTTGTTTATGCCTTCTCTTACGTTTATCTTCTATGCGAGTAATTCTTTCACTTGTCCATCCGGTCGTGTAAATCTCACAATAATATGAAAACTTTTTGAAATATTTGAAATTAAAGCCTCTCTTTTGTTCTGTTCGTAGCGAGCGTCTTCATCAAATTTCAACGTATTGTTGCTCTTCCAAATTATATAAATAATAAACTGTTCATTACTCACATAGTAGATACTTGCCGATTAACAGAATGAAGATATTCAAATAATATACTAGTGCATGTACTAATTTTAGAGTTAGATAATAGTTGGAATACCAGTATAAAAGAACGTTATAAGTTATCATTATTGTTATTATAACTCCACTCTCAACTATGTATGTAATGTATGACAAAAATGATTCTGCGAAATATGGTATGTAGCTGATTAATCATGCTTCTAGTTCTATATTCTTCTAGTTCTGTTCAAGTGTGACCATCTCGTTTGAAGTTGGAAAGGCAGATATAGATCTACACTGTACCCTGATAACATATTTAAAACGCCATCTATTTAAAAATAGTCGATATGCTGTGCTCTCTCAACAAATTTATAGAATTTTTTTTTGATTGGTCATACAGGGTCCGGCATTGAAACTTTCTTTTTTCAATTAGACGTAGTGGGACGACTGGAACTAGTTGTGGCGCGGTAGTGTGTTTGGCCAAGAACGTTGATGTGGGAATTTGTTTGTCAAACATCATCAGTTGTCAAAATGCTTTGGCTGAGAAAGCAACCCGCGTTTGCAGTAGAAACCTACTTTTCATGATGCCAGTCGATCATCGCGATGCAGCGGGCGTTCCGTTTGCGGTACAATATTCCTTCTCGAGGTACTGTTCCTGCCAGGAAATCCATCTTATCGTGGGTGGAAGCTTTTAGGGCAGTTGGAAATGTGTTCCGTAAGACACCAGGAGCAGCACAGATCGTTAGAACACCTGCAAACACTGAGGCAGTACGAGATTTAGCTTTGCGATCTCCTAGACGCTCTGTTTCAAAACATGCAGCTACCCTGGGGTTGTCAGATCGTTCCACTCGTCGAATGCTTCATGATAACCTACACTTTCGTCCGTATAAAATGGTAGTCGCACAACAACTTTACGAGCGTGATTTGGTTTCACGACAAACAGCATGCGCGACGCTCATTCAGAACTTGCCTCCTGACGCAATTGTGTGGTTCAGAGATGAGGCACATTTTCACATCTCAGGATATGTTAACAAACAAAATATGCGTAAATTACAGCGGTATCAATCCCAGGGAAGTTTGTGAGCGGCTTCTTCATTCGGATCGGGTCACAGTTTGGGTTGCGATATCAAGTGTTGATTATTGGGCCACATTTTTTCGAGAAGGACAATCGATTGGTAACGGTAAATTCAGAGCATTATGTGGCCATGATTGACAATTCCTTTCTCCCAGCTCTTGAAAATATTGCTGTTGGCGAAGTATGGTTTCAGCAAGATGGGACGACTGCCCACACATCACGAAATTCAATGCGTGTTTTGAGTGAGAATTTTTCAGGGCGACTTATCTCCAACAAAGGTGACATCTCGTGGCTCGCACGCTCGCCAGATTTCGCCCCATGTGATTTTTTATGGCCCAACTCTGGAAGCATTAAAAAACAATATTCGTGACTAAATAGCCGACATACCGGTTGCTATGCTAGAGAGAGTCCAGTTGCACTTCAGAAATCGGCTACAACAATGCATAGACAGCAACGGTGGACACTTGCCAAATATTCTTTTTAAAACTGTTTAATATCAAACTTCCCATGTTAGTGCATAATGGTAATACAAGAGAATCTTAAAATGTACAATGTATACTTTTATTTTTTACCTTTGACAAAAGAAAGTTTCAGTGCCGGACCCTGTACATAGTCTGGTACTTATGGTCCGAGTTTTGAATCTCATTGGTGCCGCTTGTGCCACTATCACTAGATAGGTGTTCCAGGTGAGCTATCATTTGTTGTTGAGACATAATTAACAACACCACATTGTTTACGGCGAAGTATTGTTGCAACAAAGCCATGGAAACAGATTTACACTCATAATTTAGACAGCCAGAGCTGCAATGGTAGTCTTGACAAGCAATACAGTTTAGGATGCCGCTGCGGCTGCATTTATCGTGAAAATAACCAACACAAGTCTCTGTTGATGTTTTTTCACACTATTTTATGTTATTTTAACGTCAAAATTATAATATTGTTCTTCTTGTCGCTGCTCGTATAATATAGTTTTACAACAGTTTTGTACAGATCAGTATAATAGAAAATAAGTTAATAAATGTTTTGATAGTTTAATAATGCGTATCAACTAAACTTAAATTTTCCATTATCCCAAATTGAATGTTGTACATACATGCCAGTCATTAGAATTAAAGAACTCTAACATGTTAATAATTCAGGTCGCCATTACGCTTTAGCTTCGAATTTCCAGAAATAAGTTATCTGAAACAACGACTGAATATAACAGATAGCCTGTTATAACGATAATGGCATATAGAAAAAGCGTTTTAATGTGGACATTGTGTGTTGACATATTGTGCGCGTAACAATGGTTTGTCATTATTGGCTAATTAAACTAATTTATTAAAACGTATTTCATGTTGCATTGAACGTATGCGCAGTAGTCCTAAATTAATTACAATCCGCTCATTAATATCCTTCATTTACAAGAAGTATTTATAATTGTAATCGCCTCTGTAATCAGCGATTATATTTAGAGTGAACACAATACTTACGACGCCATTATATTTCGAAGTTTTATCAGATAGATACTAAATTCACAAAGTACGTAAGATTTTTTTGGTTTGCAAAAATATAGAATACAAAACTTAGTGATAATATACCAATAAACAATAAAGGATTATAAAGCGAACGAGCAGTATATAAAATATAGTAGAGTCCGTTTAAGATTACTACGTCCTAAATCTTAGCTTAAACGTGCGTGGCTACATTCTGTACATCGTTTTAAACGAACTCCATCAAAGACAAATAAAATTTGTTGTCCATGGAGGTTTATATTAAACGAATTCTATTGTATTGCTTGCATGTATAGCTCAAAGAAGTAAAAAGTAAACTACATATTGCAGCAGTTAGTTTCTTTAGGTTCAGCTCGCCTATGACTTGTTTTTAATTTAACATCCCATCCAGACCATTAGACTCCTCTATACTATAACAATGTAAAATATATGAAAACTTAAGTTTTGCATACATATATATACAATAATACAGGACTGTAATACATGAAACCAGTGAGAATCCTAAACTATTATAATATATTTACAAATAGCTCATTCAAAACCTCATCAGAACATATACTTATAATTGCATTGATAAAACCAACACAACTCAAAATAAAAAAGAATAAAATGCACGCAAGTAATATTGTTATCAAAAAATATACCGTAACTAATCATAACTAGATATTTACAATAGTGACCAATAATGTTAAAGGTCAAATTCAAATGTTACTATTTAAAACTCAGAATTTTTGGCCCCTGAGATATTGATAAACAGATACCGTCATATCTCTGTTTTGCTATTCACGAGAAATAATACGAACAATGCGAATGAAATTTGTTTTATAACAATAGTCAGTTGGTAATTAAATGCAAATTTTCCAGCTGAAAATGTGTATGTAATAAAGAAATACTTTATCTTAGAGGCAATATAACTGCTGTATTAAAAATCTTTTTTTCAAAATGAAATTTATTTTCAGGCCAATTAAGCCCATTGCTTGAACATATAATTCCCAAATGAAAAGTTAGCACTTAACTATTAACACATGATGTGTGTGTTGTGTTAGTTTCTAATAATTGTATATAATTTCATAATAATTCGATACCTTGTGTTATATATTAAAAACAACCATCACACGTATTCACAAGCAGTCCTCTTTTCTCGATTTAAATAAAATAAGTTAAAGAGAAGCCTATGGAAGCTCATTCAGGACTAGATAGAATTAAATAGTTTTTCGGATAGCTTAATTCTTTCCAATTTCCAAATTTCTATAAAAATAATTTCTTCAGTGAGTGCAATAATTGAACAATTACTCTCAGTGTGCACTAACGAATCTCGCCCTCTATAATAAAATCATTCCCTGAAAATCCTTACACTCCGTACAATCTACGTAATTTATGCATATTGGCTGCATGCGGTTAACAGGAAATGCTTAGTACAATATCCTGTAGCTTAAATAGCGTTGCAACGTTTTGCCCGGCTTAACTATTAAATTAGTTCTGCAGATCATGAATTTTGTATAAATAACTTAACAGCATTAAATCAACTATTTTATGTAATATATACTAAAAGTACTATAACCATGTTATAAATTTTTGCATAGCGAGAGTTTAACTTTAACCTACAGCAGTAGTCTTTTTTGTTATACAAGGTGTAACAGTGGGAACGCCGTGGCCTTTGGTAGTCAAATGGTAACAATTTTCGTAAAGTTACATACTGGAACATATGTAAGCGGATTGGATCTACAATTTAAAAATAATCGGCAATATACAGGGTCTTTCAAAACTTAGCAATGTACCAAAGTTATGTATTTCTTAATGGAACACCCTGTATTTTATGGCATTTTTGAGTTGTACACTGAAATCTAGATCAACTTTATTTAAGGTTTCCTATGTCTAATTTTTGTAGTTTATGAGATATTTCAGGTTTCTTAAAAATGCAATGTTGCATGAAAAGTTTACTATCTTGAGAATGACTTAATTCGGAGAAATAGAACGAAAAACGTAAATAGTAGTCGAGTATTCTACAGGTTGTTCATGTACCGAGGGCAAACTTTCTGAATTCTTTTCGTGCAAAACTTTATTATTTTAAACGGAATACCCTGTATGTATTTATTTTATGAGATAGAACATTTTATTGTCTGTACTAGTTTTTAAGTTATTTGCGGTTTTTAGATAACTTACATAAATTGTTATTATTTAATCTAGGAGGTTGGATCCTCATAGAGAAAGTGTCAATTTGACGTGTACTCTGATAACATCATGAAGACGTACTCGTTGCAAGAAGGAACTGGTATGATTTTAATTATTGGTGAGTGTCAGGAAAATTGCTTCCTTGCGTCTCGGGTGTATTCGCAGAAGTACCCAAATCGAAAACATCCAGATAAAAGGGTATTTGAAAATTTGTTGGATAGATTCCGTGCCACAAGGACCATTTCATACAAAAGGCGAAAAACAACTGTAGACGTAGAAAATGAATTCGTGGTATTGGCAGCAATCTGAAGAACCGCACAAAAGCACACGACAGATTGCCAAGGAATTAGATATAACTCATATGAGTCTGGGATATTAAGAAAACACAAATACCATCCCTATCACTTACAATACCATCAAAATTTATACGCAATGGATTATGAACGGCGAATGCATGTGGGCTCTTGATAGAAACGCATAATGATTTTTTTAATTACCTTTTATTTACCGATGGATCCACTTTTCATAATAATGGATTAGTACACCGTAACAATTTTCATTATTATGATACCGGAAATGGCTATCTTTTTCGTACTTTAGGTCGGCAGCATCGCTGGAGTTTGAACGTGTTTGGAGGCATTATAGGCGATTATGTAATTGGACCATACTTCTTCAATGGGCACCTAAACGAAGAAGAATTTCTAAGATTCTTAAAAAGGGACTCTTGGAGTCTTCTGGAATATATGCCCTTGAATATAAGAAACCGGATGTGGCTTCAGTTAGACGGCGCTCCTGCTCATTTTAAACGGTCCGTTAAAAACTACTTTCACAGGAAATTTCCTAATAGGTGGATCGGAAGAGATGGTCCGTGCAATTGGCCACCAAGGACTGCGGACTTAACATGTATGGACTTTTTTCCTATGGGGGTATGTAAAAGGGATCGTTTACAATATCTTGCCCACTACAACAGAGGATATGAAAACGGGAATAAGAGACGCCTTCAGTTCAGTAACACCGGATATGCCGAGGAACGGTAGAACAGCATTTGAACAGAGGGATATTTTCTGTATTGAAGAAAATGGCAATTATGTTGAACGCTAGCACTTTTTCGTTAATTTATGTTTTTCCGTTTATTTTATACGAATTTTCTACGTCTACAGTTGTTGTTCGCCTTTTGTATGCAACGCTCCCTGTGGCACGGAATCTATCCAACACCTTTTCAAATACCTTTTTATCTGGATGTTTCCGATTTGGATACTTCTGCGAATACACCAGAGACGCAAGGAAGCAATTTTCCTGACACTCACCAATAACTAAAATCATACCAGTTCCTTCTTGCAACGAGTATGCCTTCATGGTGGTAACAGAGTACACGTCAAATTGACACTTTATCTATGAGGATCCAACCTCCTAGATAGATTTTCGAGATACTAAACTTTTCGTGCAACATTGCATTTCCAAAAAAGTTGAAATATCTCATAAACTACAAAAATTAAGCATAGGAAACATAGGAAATAAAGTTGATCAAGATTTCGGTGTACAACTCAAAAATTCCATAAAATACAGGGTGTTTCATTAAGAAAACATAACTTTGGTACATTGCTAAGTTTTGAAACATCCTGTATATTGCCTATTACCTATTGTTACCATTTGACTACCAGAGGCCACGGCGTACCCACTGTTACGCCCAGTATATGTACATACGTAACTGCATCTAGTCATGCACAGACATGCAGTACAATAATTGTGATGTTGCGAGGTAAATATGTATATGTATATGACGATTTATTTGCTTGGGAAACCGTATTTCTTATATACTGTTGGAGCAAAGTCAATAATAATATAATAGAAGAAACAGAATTAATTGATATTTATTTCCTTATCGCACAGCAATTATTAAACTTTTCATTAACATGATGTTTATATATTTTTATTGGATGAAAATTATTACTATACTAATGTTGTACCCTTCCCCCAAATCCATATATTTACATTGTCTACACCTACTACTAGCTAGCACCATCACACAAAAAGGTAGCACCACCTATACACATACTGAACTTTTTCGCGAATGACATTCTCGGCGACTCGACGTTTCGCGACTAATATAAGTGGCTTCTTCAGAAGTAAAAAAAAATGAATTGGATATACCAGGTCACGATAAATAGAGATGAAAACTTTTTGGTGCTGCCTACCCACTTTTTGCTGCCGAAAAAGCCACTTACATTAGTGTGTTTTCAGTGTTAATTTATTTTTCTATTACACATATTAGACAACTCTGACATAGTTAAACCTGGAAGCCCTTATAATAGCGACTAGTGCTGTGAAATCCTTCGATATAACAAGTAGAGGTGATCATGAAACCACTGGGCCCAGAAAGGCTGCTATTGATACTTTTTAAGCTTCTTAGCTTTGAGTTGCTTAATGCTAATATCATGGACTAAGTTGCACTTTTCCCAAAATTAACTGGAATTGTTTTATTTGAGTAAAATTCACTCTTGACCATAATAAAATTTTTATCACATATCGCTCACTAACAACTAACATGAACGACACCTAGACTACTCAACAAGTCCCATAAAAAAGACCTATCAGAATTCGTGCAAATTTCGTCGAAAATGTCAGCATCATTCATAGTAATATGTAGGTACTTGGAATCCTCAAAATCTCAAGATAATGATTCAGTGCATTTCAGTGGAAAAATGTGGTTTTACAAAGTTAAGTTCTAAACTTCCACATACATTACGCATTGCAAAGATGTCGGAATGAATATGTGAATGAAAATGTCTTAGAATTGTAACTAATGATGAGATTTATTTCAAATTAATAACCTATCGGTTAACTATAAGCATTTTCTAGCTATATTTTCAAATATACATACATACATATATTAGTGATAATATGTAGCATGAGTTCTGTTACAAGGAATTACCAATTAACTGGACCTATACTATCAGTGAGACTATACTTCCCAATAATTTTAAAGTTATCTTGATTACCATGGTGTCTTTCACTATATATTTCTACAGCGAAAGGCGGTCTTCTAAAACAAATAATCTTCTGTAATCTACCTAAAGACTGTAATAAATTTTTTGTCCATCAAAGGAAACGATCATTGCGGTCCCATCCTTACATAAATGTGACGAACGTGTTCCCTTACATTTCCCTGGGAAGTAGAACGACTGGATGAGACTGAAACTTTACAGTTTGTTAGGTTACTTGATACTCGAGCCATGATGATCGGATATTGCCATTCGAGTTTGAACATGAACATAAAATTGCCCAAAGCGTTACTGGAACATACACGGCCGACCTTAAAATAAAAGGTTATGTGCCTTTGATCCTACCAATAAAAACGATTGTATGTTCGAAGTACATAAGAAATCGTCTGTTTATGCCGCCGGTCGTCTATAGCAATACACGACGGGATATCGGATCTTCTATCAGAAAGACAGTAAATACTTTCGTTTTACATAATTTCGCAAAATCAACGAATTTTTATTGAAAGTTCTGGACGGAGTTTGTGATAAAAGCCGAAAAGCTGTCCTACGAAAACTTTTTTCCGTCTTTAACTAAATGGCTACTGTTGGTAGAATGATGCGTCAGCATCTTTGGATAAGGGCAAGGGATTATGAAGGATTTATTCAGCAGTTTTGTATAGGGGTTCGCCCGTCATATCTGGAATTATTAGAATGAACTGTTGCTCGATAAGGAAAATGATAAGAAAGTAAATAGGCGTCCCATGCATCACAATATAACAAAGCTGAAGCTACGTAATATTAATAACGCCTCATTGTAGAACCTGCCAATAATGAGTAATTGAATAATGAATTCCACTGCATGATTTCACAAAAAGTATCATAAAGTGTAGTCGACTGAGAACAGAAAATAATTGTTATGTAAAGACAGTAACTACTCACAAGTACAATCTTATAATTAATATATCTATTTAAGTTTATATCCATAATCCCTTATTTTGCATGATCTATATATCGAATAGCCAAGTAATAAACATTGAGGTAGAATAGTAGGGAGACGACATCAAGTGGTTAAAACGGGTACAGATCGGCCATATTGGTACTACACTTACGTCAAACACGTAGATTATACATAGTGTATGTTTCATGTATGTTTGCATTAATTGTTTATTACAGTTATATGATACAGTAAACTATTAGAAGACATTATGGGTTCTTGTGCTCTACGTAGTTGCAACAGTAGAAACAGCGTTGACAAGAAGAATTCGTCTAAAATAACATTTCATACGTGAGTGTATGACACAAAAACAATGTGCAGAGCCGTAATTGGAAAATTTCAATTGGTGCCCCTGTATGTAGTACATTAGTAAGTTTATTTAAACTATTACATATTGAGTGTTTATATTGTAAAATTATAACATTTATGGGCCTTGGGCGTAACAGGTGTGGGATGACGTAATTAATTTTAAATAAAGCCATCTGTTAAGTGGAAGCTTATAATTATACTTATAATTTTCAGTAGTCCGGACCTGGTGAGGCAGCCATATTGGTGCTACACTTAGCCCCGCCTAGTGCGCCGTTTTGAACATACAGTAAATATGCTTCATAGCGTCTCCTTAGTATACTAGCTCAATGGTAATAAAAGATGACAAATATAGAGCAGGTACTGTTGCCTGCGTGAAGTTAGCCCCCCCCTCCTTTTTCGAAATTCAAAATTTTTAAAGTTGTTCCAGGTTTTTCTGGGTTTGTTCTAAATTGTTCTAGAATTTTGGAGAAAAATATTTAAAAATTGTCCACAAAAATCGAAAAAAAAACCGTTTGTCTGGTCAGCTCCTCCTTTTTCAAAATTCAAACTTTTGAGAATTGTCCAGTCTGTTCTAGTTGTTCTGAACATTGTTCCAAAATTTAAGCCTTCTGTCACGTGTAGTTTATGAAATAATTGAGAAGAACAAAATTTCAGTAACGCCTCTTTTTCGAAATTCAAAATTTTGAAAGTTGTTCCAGGTTGCTCTACGTTTGTTCTATATTGTTCCACGATTTTAAAAAACAAAATTTCAGTAACGCCTCTATGCTGTGGTTTAGTGGTAGACAGGTAGTACAAAATATAAAATGTTTTACATAAAAGTAGTCTAATTCCAAAGCAACAGAACAATTACATTTCAAATAAAAAAAACAGTTTCCTTCGTCAGTGCGTGTAAATGTGGAAAATACGTTTCTTAATTGTTTTCAAAGCTAACTTTGATGGTTGTTACATTTCGACAATTGTTGCGAAGCAATTTCACTTTAATGGATAAATTTAACAAATACCGCCATCTTTGACAGAAATGTCAAACGTTGACCTGCACTGGACGGCAAATTTTTAGAAGAAACAGAATAGGAACAGAAATAATACATGTTGTATTTAAAAATTAAAAATTAACGTCACTGCCGGATTGACCGGAAGTGCTATAGAAAAACTTCAACTTTTCCAGCTTTCAGAATGACACAGCGATCTGATTAGATAAGAAAGACTATTGCACCAAATAGGAGGTCTAGTTTTGGTAGAAACAAGGATTATAGTCCTTACTTATAATCCTTGTTTCTGCAAAAATTAGATGTTCTATTTGGTGCAATCGTTCGTCTTGGTTCTTTTTATTATACCGCTGTATCAAAAGTAGAAAATTACTTCGCAAGTATGCCGTGCCGTGCAAAGTGGATAAAATATTCGGTCAAGACAGATACGATGTAGAGTCCATTGATATCGACAAGTTAGGACATAAATGTCGGAAAACAGTAGCTGATGATATGATGAAACCTTGGTAAAATCCATTTGTGTATTCGAATAGTAATGAATGAGCTAAATAAAGAATTATATTTCATTTAGATCCAAACGTAGTTTGCTTATTTGGTTGAAAGCAACAAAACGTTATTCCTTTAGTTATGTCGTATGGTTGTTGAAAAAACAAGACGTTATTGTTTAATCATCTTGCATCTTTGTCGACAGAAACAAAGCCTTATCTTTCAGTTATGTAGTATGTTTTTTGAAACAAACAATAGGTTATTTTTCAGTTATGTTGTATCCTTGTTAAAGGAAATAAGACGTTATTTCCAGTTATGTATGTCTATAAAGAAACAAGAATCTATACTCAACACTTATTCACACAGAAATGAAAACGTATTGAAACAAGCAGATCACTACTTCAGAAAGGCCGAGTGCCGAGTGGCCGAACGCCTCTATGCAAATTAAGCTTGGCTATCGGGGGAAAAAACTGGTATTCAGCAAAGGAGAAAGTGAGCGTCGAATGAAAAATACACCACTTGATATCAAGCACTAGAGGGTGACAAGTACTACATGCACTACGTTATAAAGTGTATTATTACATGGACGTTTTTCTTAATTCTAATACTGCATTTGGCAACACTTATTCATTACAGCAGCATAATAAACATCTCCTCGATAGATTTTGTTTGCAACTATATAGACACAGAGTCTAGCAGTAGTCTCTGTTAAATAGACAAAAAAACCTAATATCATACATTTCAATTATAGTTCTTTGACGACAGTACGCTGGGTCACAATGATGCTACCAGAAATTATGTCATCATGATCACCGCTTGAACTCAGTTGATCCAGGAAGAAGTGGAGGAGCAGAAACAAATAACGCGTTTTGCAGAAACTTGTTCAGCCACCCCGAGAATAATATGGTTGATATGTTAGTACATATAAACATAATAAATATATGATATAAATATATATTACCTAATACAAAATATTTTAAGCTAAGCAATTATTTTGTTAATAATCATAAGTATACGGCGATGATGATGTATTAAGGTTTATTCAATCTCCGCTGCAATATTTCTGTTTTCTACTTCTTTGATAATCATAGATAACATTAATATTCAATAATGTTTAATGACTTCTTTGATTTAAGATTCACAGGTAAGTACGGATTTCCTAATTATACTGCCGTACTTGCACAAACAGTACAGTGTTAATCGGAATTCAGATTGATTTCGCGTTGGTATCGATACCTACATCTGTTGACTTACACCTAGTGATACTAATCACAGTAGAATGAATTAATCCCATTGAATTTGAGTTGGCTATTGTATGCACTCGGAGAGCAAATTTGGCATTTATCCAGAACACACATTAATTACCCAAATTTTGTCGGCCTAATAAACATGGTTGAATGTTAAATGAATGTGTTTCTCGCAATAGTACTAGCTTATTATGAAATTCAAAGATTAAGAAAGACCAAAGTTTGACCAACGAAGTTCACTGCAATATCTGCAAAAATGAATAATTAAACAATAACGCCTGGTGAAGTTAAATTCAGGAATAATGAACACAGCATACTTTCGGTTTCTATTTCTCAGCATCCTCTGTACCTTATTGTAGTGATTTTTAGTTTATATGTGCACAAATGGGATACGTATAATAGAAAGAAGTTATGTCTATTTATTCTATGGTTAGCAAGCATATGTCTTACATATTCTTCAAATATTTTCATTTAAAAGTTTTGAACGCAATACACTGCACAAACAAAGCATCGAAAAGAAAGCGGTAGTTTTTTGTACTGATCTGAATTTTTAATCTACTTTTTATCCACTGTAGACGAACGCAAATTAATTTTCTTAATTCATTAAAAAGAACACAAAAAACACTGATGGTGCATTGTTGTGTGCGGTAAAGACTTGAAGTTGTAAACATAGCCACTGCTACCTAGATTTTTAGCTCCGAGAACTTTATTCGATGAAATTCCTTTCTTTTTCGTTTTGCAATCAAATAAATTTATCCCTCCTTTCCACCATCTTCTTCTGATACACTCCAACGAATGCAGTTCTTGAATTCGTTTCTTTAAAAACTCCAGTCTAATTTGCACAACCCTCCTCATTAATCGTTGGTGGTGTAATGGAGCGCTCCCTTTACCCTTCCCTTCACCTTTCGCGAGACTTCTAGCCGATTTCCGATGAGTGGAACGGTGTGAAGTCGACCTCTTTGTTGATTTTCCTTCGGGCTATATGAGGTTAAACAAACACGCGGCGATTTTTTTTATAGCCGTCGAGATCGTTTTTGAACGAGATGGTATGGAGAGAAATGGGAATCCCCCGTAAACGTAAAGAACAGTGTTTATCTTACTAATGGAATTTTCATCATTCAGAACTGGGAAAGCAGGACTGACGAGGGATTCTCATTGTTATTACTTATGTCACACTATACAATAGAAATTATATTGGGGTATCTATCTACCTCTATATACATAGAACTATGTATACATACGCAACTGTGTAATATCAGCACGGTAACACAAAGGAAAGCCTATGAATATGTATATAAAATATTGCGAGAATAAAACCATACGTGTCTTTGACTTACGTAATAAATTATGGACCCGTTCCCATTGATCTGGATGAGCTGCGATTTTTACCATCATTTCTAGTAGCAGTTCGCTAGCTCCTAAATCCTCTGAAAATATCTGAAAAGAAGAGAAACTGATTTAATACTGATCTTTTATAGATCATAAACTAAAAAATGATATGTTTGTTATTTATCAGTAAAAGTATGCTCTGTTTTTGTTAAACTTTTTGCTTTTGGAGCATTTAGAAACACAGTACCTACCTATGCAACTGTGCTTGAGAGTTGTTGATTTAGTGAGGAAGTACGGTGTATATATATACGGCTGTCAATTCTCGTTTCATTGGTAGAATTGGGACGAAACATGGATGAGTAACAACATATTCCAAACTATTAAATTTACACCCGGTATTAGTGCAAATTCAGAAGTTTACATGCATAATATACGCTAGTCAAAATTGTCTGCAGACAAAACATATTAACCTAATGATATAATTTGTATTTGGTGAATTGCTCAGCGCCTCCACCAAATTTTATGTTGCCACAATGCACACACAAACTTTAAGAATACATAAAAAACAAAAGTTGGGTACAAATAAACTCATAGATACGGAATTATTAAAAGTAGTTCATTACTATTAACTAAATTTTACCGATTTAGAAGTAAATCATAAATGAAACTTGTAACACAATCGTAAATTCTATGTACACATGAGTTAGCTGTAAATTGAGTACACTAACGAGAATAATAATTCGCTGACTAGAAGTTTCTAAAGTTTTTCACCCTTACTAAAGCTAGTTAGTTCTTTGTTTGCTCCCACAATGCAATTAACTCCAACTACAAGCCTTGAGTTCCTTTCAAATCAATTTGGAAAGAAATACATAAGACCCGTGACACAATCACCATAAAACGACCAAATTTCCACCGAACGAATCGATGCGAGTCAAATAATTTCTTCGTTTAATACTGTATATGGTCCGTATTCTATCTAAATAACCTTCTAAACTGTACCACCGCCAATTTAAAACCGTGCTGTACAAACTACAAGTCTGTTACTGTTAGTTTGTAATTGGGCAAGTAGTAAAGGTTTTCCTGCGACATTTGCTTTGTAACGAATGTTGAAGTTCTTTGGAAACGTTCCCACATGTGGTGAAAATGACAAAACATCGATTTCTATTTGCTCTTCTTTCTGTATACAGGGTCCGGCAACGAAGCGAGGACAGAAGATTACACGCTTATTTGAAAGTTTGTCAAATATTCAGTCATCGGATATTCTTCCGCACCATCAAGTGCACGTTTTAAAAATATTTTGTTTTATACAGGGTGTTCCAGATGGAAATGCCAGACTAAAGTTGCATTTTTTTAAATGGAACACCCTGTATATTAACAGAGAAAGTGATCCGCGCTTGAAAGCTGGTTACAACGATATAATGTTGTATAGGTCTAAAGTTGATAGTTTCTGCGTAAACAATGATTTCACTTGATAAATTGATACATTTCAGTAGGCTATTCTCCATAGGGAAAAACAAAAGATTCGAAACCAACAGAGTAGAATATTTTTTACTAGTATGGACTGTCGTTACTATGTGTAATAAGTTCTGCAACTGCTCGCTTTATACAGGCTATTCATAATTTTGCAAAATCGAAGAAATCTCGAAATTTTTAAATGGAACACCCTGTATATTTTTTGCTCATTAGAAAGCCCTTTTACTACGCTTTCTATTGATACCTCATTTGATGCACCTAGGATAGATCATTTTCTAATTATTTCTTTTTAAAGTTGAATTATTGAGAAATGCTTATATTTTTAGTAGATAATTTGCACTTTAAACCTACTGTAAGATTGGATATTCAACAAATAATCCATAAATTGTCTACAAGAAGAAACTCCATTTAGTATGAGAAACAATTGATTTTCACTCAGCGGTGAAAGCAAACATTAAATTAATATAAAGTAATATAGCATTTTCAATAGATTCACTGCTAATCAAGTTATCTGGTGTTTTAAGCTTGTGTACTTAATAACCAAGTTGTAAAAAATTTCGTTTTGTGTTATACAGTATTCGGTTCAATCTTTAAAAGCAGTTGTTATATTGACTAATTTTAGTAGGCACCTACGCAAGAAATGGTAAATATGATTTATTCTTGAGGAGTGTACAAGAAATTGTCTCCTAGCAAGTAGAGTATATGCAGAGAGATTTCCAAATCTTGAAAGAAGACCGGAAGCATTTGAAAGATTATTAGAGAAATTTATAGAAACTGATGGTCTAACCTACAAGAAGGAGAAACAAATAAACCGGTAATCAATAAACAAAGCGAACTGCCCGCATTATTAACAATACAGAAAAATCCACATACAGAACATTTAGAGCGAGTAAGGCTAGCTAGAAAAGAGATAGATCTAGAGTGGGGTGGTTGTGAAATATATACGGAATTAACGCATTGGCGAGCGTGCTATTCCGTATATGTTTTACAACCGCTCCACTCTAGATCTATCTCTTTTCTAGCTGGCCTTAGTCGATCTAAATGTTCTGTATGTGGAGAGATGTAAGTATAGATGGTATTTCAAAGGTAACAGCTATTGAAGGTAGGAGCTTGCGTTTGTTGAGTATCTACTAAAATTAGTCATTTTAACAATTTCTTTTAAAGATTGAACGAAATACTGTATAACACAAAACGAAATTTTGTACAACTTGGTTATTATACAAGCTTAAAACTGACACCTTCACTTTATATTAAATTAACGTTACCTTTCACCGCTGAGTGAAAATCAATTGTTTCTCATACTAAATGGAGTTTCTTCTTATTATAGACCATTTATGGATTTATGGATTTGTCGAATATCCGATCTTACAGTAGGTTTGAAATGCAAATTAGCTTCTAAAAATACAAGCATTTCTCATTAATTCAACTTTAAAAAGAAATAATTAGAAAATGATCTATCCTAGGTGCATCAAATGAGGTATCAATAGAAAGCGTAGTAAAAGGGCTTTCTAATGAGCAAAAAATATACAGGGTGTTCCATTTAAAAATTTCGAGATTTCTTCGATTTTGCAAAATTATGAACACCCTGTATAAAGCGAGCAGTTGCAGAACTTATTACACATAGTATCGACAGTCCATACTACTAAAAAATATTCTACTCTGTTGGTTTCGAATCTTTTGTTTTTCCCTATGCAGAATAGCCTACTGAAATGTATCAATTTATCAAGTAAAATCATTGTTTACACAGAAACTATCAACTTTAGGCCTATACAACATTATATCGTTGTAACCAGATTTCAAGCGCGTATCAGTTTCTCTATTAATATACAGGGTGTTCCATTTAAAAAAATGCAACTTTAGTCTGGCATTTCCATCTGGAACACCCTGTATAAAACAAAATATTTTTAAAACGTGCACTTGATGGTGCGGAACAATATCCGATGACTAAATATTTGACAAACTTTCAAATAAGCGTGTAATCTTCCGTCCCCGCTTCGTTGCCGGACCCTGTATGTATACTTTCTTCCGCTTGACTGTTATTTATACGCGATACATATATACATATGATTCATTGTTGACCATATGTGAGTGCCAAGTTGATAAATAATAATAAAATTGGGTTCTTCTCACATTAAATTTTTTTATTGATCTCTCTACATGTTTCGGTCAATAGCCATCTTCAGGAGATTAGTCAAATTGGAATTAAAAAAACCGTCGAGGTTGCTTGTTTAGAAACACAAATGTTGAAAATGTCATACATTTTCCATACCAACAAGTGGAATTAGTTAAACTTGTTTAGCGAGCGCTTGTACGCTCATTCGCCAATGAGCTTAGATTGTAAAATTATTACACGGGTTGATTAACAGCGCAGCATCAGAAACAGCGATATAGTGCTGTAACAAGGCTATTGAACACACACACAAATTACACAGCAAAAGTTGCAATAGTAGTTAGCAATACAGCTTTAGGACCCATTGCGAATAGCACCCCTACAAACTAAGAAAATATATTTGGGCTGTGTTACAGGTGATTTAGTAATTCCAGCTTTACGAAGCTAGGTGGTAATCAACCCAATAGGTTGTTTGTAATTTTTTTTAATGAGATAACTAACGTAGTCTCTTCGTTTTCTACAAAAAATAATAGGATAACGCAAAATTCAACTAGAAGTAAACAAGAAAACTAGGTCGAA
The DNA here is from genome assembly GCA_023690525.1 of Holotrichia oblita. Lineage (NCBI taxonomy): Eukaryota > Metazoa > Arthropoda > Insecta > Coleoptera > Scarabaeidae > Holotrichia > Holotrichia oblita. The sequence goes on from CM043016.1 coordinate 159,717,702, forward strand.
CTGGTGCGAGACAGATCCCAAAATAGTAGCAGAGCAAACGTATAACATTAATTTTACGGTTAGGTTATAGGACTTTTTGTATCGTATAAATGAAAATGTTTTATCGCGCAAAAGTATAAAAAATATAAAGTTCGTTTCTCACATAAACATAAAAATTGAATTAATGTAGAAATTAACCTCCCCAGTTAGTAAACCAAAACAATTACCAACATACCGACACGTACTTGTCTTTAAACTCTAACTAAATTAATAAGCCGGAATCTAGTACTGGTTTTTGGAGGAGGTTCGGATAAATATTCAAAACAGGTCGGACCTGTTCCGATAAACAAGTTTGCCCATGATTACTTTCAGCACTCTAGCGGAAATGAAGGCAGATTTAAAAATCAATTTATTAAGAAGAGAATATTAAGTGCTTTCGTTATAATAAACTTCAGTTTATTTCACTTACGAAGTTGGAACGAAAACACTTAATTTTGGGCTTGACGAAAATAAATAACGCAGATTTTAAAGATCGTAAAAAATACGTCGACGTTAATTAACAGATATTAGTAAATATATTACAGATATATTAATGCCTGGTGACTACTCCGATCTTTGATAATGTTATATATTAAACACTGTCACGATACTTTTAAATAAAAATTATTTTCGATCTGGTTCTTTTGTTCTTGTAATCTTAATTAGTTGTTAATCACACTCTGACATTCTCTTTGAGGTTAAGTTAATATCAGATGTGCTCTGTAATAGATAAATTAGAACGTTGTAGACATAGCGCTTTTCTTCTTATTAGATTAAGATATTCTATACATAATTTCTTCGTCTAAGTCTATAAATAGGATGTAATGAACACACTATACTCCCACAATGGAAATCTCCCAAACAACCGACTACTGCTTGTCGTTTTCCTTTCACATAGTTCTAAATGGTTAGAGAACCTAAACACGTGGGAGGTTAACTTATTTATATAATGATACTGGATTCGATCATTTAATCTACAAAAGAGACAAACAATGGAGAAAATAGTTTTACTACCTTGTTTATAGTTAGTTATGGTTAAAAAATGGAAAACTATACGGGATTGGTACTTATAAATTTCTTTTACAGGCTCTAGGAAAACTTAATAAATCTGAAGTAGATATTTTTGTACATATTTTGATGAAGAAACCAAAATTACGACGGAATGTAAACGGAAGGTGTTTTTATGATCAAATAATCAACCCAAATGAAATTGAAATTGAAGATGAGATAACAACTTACCTTGTCAGATGATATACAGGCAAAGCATTTGACAAATCGTTAAATCGTTTTGAATATTGTAGAAAATTGGTTTAAAGATAATGGGATGCTCACATTTATTTTCCCAAACAGTTATCCGGAAACTAATGACAATAAAAGCATACAGTTTAAATTATTAAATTAAAATTATTTCGCCAAAATTATCGACCAATATCCCTGATATCCCGCCTGGCGAAAGTGGTTGAGGCAGTTGTCCTTGCAAGACTGAAGGAAGAGCTATTCATCAATAAAATAATACAAGATGAACAATTTGGTTTCCGGGAGGGCCACTCCACAGAATTTCAACTTTTACGTTTAACGGAGGCCATACGTGACACTCTCGAGAGGAGAGAAACCCTTGGCGCGGTCTTTTTAGACATCGCGAGGGCGTTCGATACGGTCTGGCACAAGGGCCAGTATTCAAGCTAATCTCCAACGGTATCAACCCCAATCTGATTAAAATCTTATACTCCTATCTAACAGATAGAACTTTCTCTGCCCGACACGTAGGTCATCTCTCCTCCAGAAGACCGATCGCTGCTGGTGTCCCACAGGGCTCGCTCCTGGCTCCGTTCCTCTTCGTCAGCTACATGTCAGACATTCCCAAAACAGACGCAGTCCAACTGGCAATTTATGCTGACGACACCCTGTACACGGTGTCGACAGACGAAAATCTCCTTCAACGAAGACTCCAGCATTCCTTGGACGAAGTTCTTTCTTGGGCTTCCAAGTGGAGACCGAAGATAAACGAGTCTAAATGCGTGGCAATTCGTTTTACGAATAGACGCCGCCCACCACCGGACAACATCATCGTAGACAACTTCAGGCTCCCTTGGAGCCCTTCCGTCCTTTATCTGGGGATGAGATTGGACGCGCGTCTCACACTGAGTCTCCATGTAACTAAAACCATTGAGAAGTTTAACGCGGCCAGAAGCTACGTTTACCCCTTGCTGTGTGCAAGAAGCGGCCTCTCGCTTAGAATCAAAGTATTAATATACTACTCCTTTTTACGACCGATCATTACGTACGGGGCGCTGGTATGGTCGAGTGTGGCTAAGACCCATTTTAAGAAGCTGGAAACCTTGCAAAATAAGATCTTAAGGCTCATCACCGGATCGTCTTGGTACATCAGGAATCAGCAACTCCGCGACCACCTCGGAGTCCAGTCACTTCAACAATTCGTGATTGGTCTATCAGCCAAAACACTACAAAGGGTGGAAAGATCGGACAACCCCCTCATCAGCCGGCTTGCCATTCTCGACCCTGACAGACCGCCACCCAGAGTGAGAACAAGGAGGATTCTGGCGATCGACGATTGACTCACATGAACATTTATCTATTAAACACCTCATTCAAATTAGTCGCACCAGACAGCGTTCAAATCTGTTAAATTCAATTTCGCTGCCCTAAAAAGGGCATTCAAAGAATATTAAGGGGCTTAGGAACAACAGTTCGGCCTTGGCAGAGAATTGAGCGACCACAGTTAGACAGTTAGTCTTTGAGCTATCGTCAACCAAGTAACATAATCAGGAGTGAAAAGTGAAATATGGAAAAAATCGAATATCGTGCCGTTATAAAGTTCCTTAACAGGAAAGGAAAATCAGTCGCGACCATATTGAATGAGATGTCATTGGTTTACGGCGACTGTTGTCCAGGCAAAACCATGGTGTACAAGTGGCATAGTTTATTTAAACAAGGAAGGGAATCCCTTGAAGCCGAAGTTTCCCAGCTCGGGGGAAACTCATGGCAACGGTATTTTGGGACTCGGATGGAATATTGTTGATTGATTATAAAGATAAAGGTGTTTCTATAACCGGAGAATATTACGCTTCAATATTAGAGCGACTAAAAGAAGCCATTAAAGAGAAAAGACGGGAAAAATTGAGGTGTGCTGCTTTTGCACGACAACGCGCCCGTCCACAAGAGCTGCGTTGCGTTAGCTGCCCTGCATAAGGTGGGCTTCGAAATTGTGAATCACCCACCCTACAGCCCAGACCTGACCCCGAGTGATTATTACCTGTTTCCGAAAATGAAAAAAGAGCTGCAGGGTAAAAAATTTACTACCGATGATGAAGTCAAGGAGGCAGTTTCGGCGTATTTTGCAGATAAAGAGAAATCATTTTTTTATGAGGGCATAAATAAATTAATTGAAAGATGTGAAAAATGTATCCGTCTTGCAGGTGAATATATTGAAAAAGAAAAATAATTTGGTTTTTTTATTTCCACCCCTTATCCCCCATTCCGCGAATATAAAAACGCTCCCTCGTAAATGTCAATTCGATCTTCTCGCTCAAAAGCTAAGGAAAAGATTCTATATCTTAGCGGAGCCTTGAAGGATATGTAGAAAAAGTGAAGAGGTAGTAGATACAGACTAATCCCAACTTGCAGATAGAAGTGGTTATGGTGTATGTATATTAGCCAGGAAATGCTAGGCTATGGACCTATTATGGATATAACAGCTCGATAATCGTAAAGAAGTAAGATCAATAGGACGTATGCACCATAGCTGACAAAAGAACTGAATCACCTATTTTGCGGGGTGTCGATAGCGGTTTAATCTCTGATTTACTACTTGTTTGGTAAACTGTATGTCTCAGGTATACTGCTTTACATATTTAGGTATAAAATACCCTACAGTTTATATCATATATCATATACATATATGTATATTGGAATATATATACTTTTAAGTCTTAACGTATCACAACCGTCTTGCATTTGCACAATTAGTATACATATTTAAAATTAATTATTATTATTAATAATTAAATTAATTTTTATTTAATAAGTCAATAAATATTTCCTGATATACCTACATACAATACGTATATAGTATCATTGTATCATATAAAGTAATTCGCTACGTGAAAAGGGACGAAGTCAAATAAAATACTATGAAAAAACAATAGAAACAATTAATTTAATCTGAAAAATGATTATTTATCTACGACGACAAAATACATGATGAAGTAGTTTGCAATACTTAAGAGCGTCGTCTACCAGCTGATTATTTTACAGCGGTGCCATATCTACATAATTCTATAAATCGTTTACTTGATTTTATTTCAACATAATTTGAAAATTGGGTTTCATATACATATTTCTACAAATATTTTATATTATTTAACATATATTTTATATATACATATTTTATATTATTATATACAATTTTGTCCATTAATATTCGATATTTACTTCACAATCTCTATTCCCGTTTACCTTGATAGAGAAATAGAGATTATTCAATGAATTTTTAGATTTAATTATTGAAATTTGCTATGAGCATGCAAAGTACATCTACACATGTGCGTATGAAGCCCAATTTTAAAATACGATTTAAATAAATTATAAAAACATTATATTACAAAAAAATTTAATTCTAGCAACATCGCCAACTGTCAAACAGTAATCGGCCCTCTTAATAATTGAAAAAGATATTTTCTATCTATTGTTTTTTGAATGTTGTAGTTAAACTTAGAACAGTAATGAACGGTAAAGATTTACTCCAAATAAGTATACAGGGTGACTGGTAATGAAACCGTCATACTTTACAGCGTGTTAGTAAAGATCATTTCCACTAGATATAGCCCAATTTGCCTTAGCCAAAAGGCGCCCGTTTTCGACATATTGTTTTTTTGTTTTTTTCGAAGTTCGCTAATTACGCTCACTCAAACTTAAAATTTACGAAAATAATGGAGCTTTTTCTCAAATTTTCAGTTTGTTTGCCTAGAGGACATCTCAACACACATTATTTATCGGTGACAATTACGTTAAATACACAACCGCTACCTTTGGGACTATTTATTTAGCGATTGTGTCTACAGTTTCATCAAAAGCGGAAGTTTTAGTTTTTTTTAATTTCCAACAATTAACAATAAAGGTTAACTAACACACAAAAAAATCTACTTAACATTTCAGGAAAATGTTTTTTTTTAATGTGTGGTGGGTGCTTAGTTGCAGTCACTCCGTAAACTGTATTACTTATCTGGCTATCACTGCAACTCTTGCGGTGTAGTTTAGTGTGTGTAAGTTGTGTTTAAATAGCTTTGTGACAGCATCATATCGCCTTTTATGATGCCGCGCTGTTAATCACTTTGCTCCCAACAGCGAATGGCAAGTCGAGTTGAACATGATAATGCGATAAAACATTAATACTGTGGAAAAATATTCTGCCAGGAGCTGGAGGGAGTCCCCGAATGATCCAGAATTCGTAAAGTCCTCGCCAAAGAAGGATCCTGCAGAATAGGGACACTGAACAAGCCAAACGGTGATAAGGCCGAAACAGAAGAGCAAGTTCTCAAACACCTCTTAGAGGTAAACTTTCCCGGCTCTAAGACCATTCACACCCAAACTGGGGGGGAATGCGTGGAACTGAGCTATGTTCAGATACCCAACTTAAGAGCGCGGAAAGAAGACTGGAACCTCGCACGGAAAATAATTCAAGTCCCAAAAATTCGATGGGCCATCGAATCCTTCAAACCCTTTAAATCGGCGGGCACGGACGGCATTTTCCCGGCACTGTTACAACAGGGCCTGGAGCCGCTGTCCCCAATTTTATGTACCGTACTAAGGGCTACCTTAGCTACGGGTTACATACCAAATAGCTGGAGAGAGGCTCGGGTGGTCTTCATTCCTAAACAGGGCAAGGCGTCCTACAGGGAAGCGAAGTCGTACCGGCCCATCAACCTTACCCCTTTTCTTCTCAAAACTTTAGAGAAGATAATTGACAGACATTTGAGGGACTCCGTATTGGCAAAGCTACCTATAAACGAGAACCAATATGCCTATCAACCTGGAAAATCTTGTGAGCAAGCTATTCATGAGCTTGTCCGGCGAGCGGAAGTTGCCTTAAGCAACAAAGAAGTCGCGCTGGCTACCTTCCTTGATATAGAGGGCGCCTTTGACAGGGCGTCCTTTCTGTCGATGGGTAGGAAACTTCAAAGACGTGGAGTCGAGCCAACGGTGACAAGGTGAATCGACGCCATGAAAAGAAACAGGATGGTTCATGTGTCACAGAACCTCTGCACCATAAAGGCGACTGTGGCAGCTGGCTGCCCACAGGGCGGAGTGCTGTCACCCTTGCTGTGGTGCCTGGTGGTGGATGGCCTGCTCTCCGATCTTCGGACGGCGGGCTTCCACGCACAGGGCTATGCCGATGGCCATCATAATCTGCGGCAAGTTCGAGGGCGTGATATCCGAGAGGATGCAAGTCGCACTCGGACTTGTGAAGAGGTGGTGCAAAAGAGAAGAGTTAACTGTTAACCCTAGAAAAACGACCATGGTCGTGTTCACTCGAAGAAGGAAGCTTTCCAGACTTCAGTGTCCGACCATCTTCGGCTCAAAGATACCCGTATTCTCTGAGGTCAAATACCTGGGGGTGACTCTGGACGCCACATTGACGTACAAACCACAGCTGGAACAGGTAACAAACAAAGCCACGAGGACCTTTTGGGCCTGCAGAGGAATGCTTGGTAAAACGTGGGGGCTGAAACCTATGATGGTACACTGGCTGTACACGAAAGTTATAGTACCCTCTATAACTTACGCAGCGTTGGTCTGGTGGCACAAAGCTAGTTTGGGCTATGCGGCCAACGCACTCAGTAAAGTCCAGAGGGTTGCCTGTTTAGGCATCACTGGAGCCATGTCTTCGAGGCCTATTGCGGCGATGGAGGTGATCCTTGGGCTTCCTCCGCTGCAGCTTGTTCTGTGGTCGGAGGCAGTCTTAGGGGCCTGCAGAGCAAAATGTAGTGGATGCAGTGGCCTTTCCGGTAGAACGGGAGATCATACCAGCATCTTCACCTACATAGAGCAGACAGTACCACTGTCCATGAGGGCGCACAAGATTCCGCCGACTTTCAGTTTCAGTGGGGGATACAATGTAAACATCTCCAATAGAGAGATTGCCGAAACTCTCGCCCACAAACCGAGACGGGACGTATCTCGCTGGTTTGTGGACGCCTCTAAAACGCCTAACGGCACGGGAATTGGAATTTGGAAAGATGGTGAAACCGAGGGTGAAGCCTTCAGCCTAGGGAGCTCCGCGTCCATCTTCCAAGCCGAAGTAATCGCAATCCAGACCTACGCGGAAGGCATTTTAAACTGCCCGTAGGTTAATGGAGCAGTGGAAATTCTCTCTGACAGTCAGGCTGCCCCTAGGGCACTACAGCCTGTCAGGTTCGATTCCGAGGCAGTGCTACACTGCCATAAGGCTCTCGCAAAACTGGCTGAACGTCTCAATACAACACTAAGATGGGTGCCAGGTCACTCTGGAATCAGAGGTAACGAAATGGCTAACAAATTAGCTAGAGGCGCCAATGAGAGACCACTCGTGGGTCCAGAACCTACATGTGGGAACTCCTATGGCAGCATCAAAGCCTTTGTCAGATCTGAACTCGCTGTTAGGCATTGCTCCTACTGGAATGCACTTGCCGGCATGGGACACTGCAAAACTCTCGGGATTCGCCCGTATGATGATGAACTGCGCAAGGCAGTTTCCATGAGCAGGGTCAGGTTGAGGTTACTCACAGGAATCTTAACATGTCACTGCGCACTGAACAAACACCTGCATCGCATGGGCATAGGGGAGAGTTAACTCCCCTATGCAGAAACTGTGGGAATGCGGAGGAAACTCCAATCCATCTTCTTGCCGACTGCTCGACAGTGGACAGGGAGAGGCGGAGTTACTTCGGAGTCGGGCGTCTAGACGATCCTGGACTAAGAAAATTAACTCTCGACCAGGCTGCGGACTTTTTCGTCCGTGTGCAACCTGGCTAAGAGGAGTAAAACAGCACGGGGGCACAATAGGTCTTTCTTATGGCCGAGTTTGCCTTTACGGCTCGTCCGCCCGTGCAGTCCCCAAAAAAAAAATACTTCGAAAGAATCATCATTTTCTATAGCCACATATTTATATAATCATTTGTAATCACACTAGTAAGCTATAAATCGATCAGATAAACGAATATATGCATACAATATAATAATAGAATCATTGTAAAATAAAAATATTTAATTATTTGTATTAACAAATCCGTAACTACATTAGAAACTCTTTCTAAGAAGTAAATATCCATCTATTAGTATAATTAAGGATCGAGCGCAGTGCTCTAATTCTGTAAAAATATATTTTTTTCTTAAAATAGTATTTTATATATCGCAAATTATGTGTATACGACGACAAACACATATATTGATAAGTATTACAACGGACACTGTGATAATGCTATTTGTAGGTGTATTTACAGTGCATGCTATTGCGGAAGATATTATTACCTAATGTCTTTATATTTATGTCTAAAATATTTTACAGCATACAGCCGCTGGCACTTTACAGTTGACCAAGTTGTTTGTCTGTTTATATTTCGCTACCTGATTTAGTCCCGAGGAAATTTTATGGCTTTTCGATTCAATTCATGTGTCTTTTATAGTACGTACGTGGAGTATATATTACGATACGGAGTTCGAATGTTGGTAACCTTTGTGGTACGTTTCACTAAATCGGTATTCCGGTTAAGCTATCGTTTGCTGTTGTGACATAATTAATAGCGTAACATAACTTATTGTGAAGTAATGCTGTAATAAAGCCATGAAAACTCATTACACACACTAAAATATACCGATAGAGATCAACGGTTCTTTGACAAGCAATACTGCTTAGATAAAAAAATAAGCGCTGTAATAAGTGCACTTTGATCGGTAATAGAGAATAAATCATTTACAGCAAAACCAGATTTTGCTACCTTTGCATTTCATGAGACCACGTTAAAATTAACTGTAGAAAACAGTGTAAACTGGTTCGGTTCATTTATATTTGAGTGCCAGATATTTGTGAAGTGCACTTTTTATAGGAACAGGAACATGTTCTAGAATAACCTAATGAGTTATAACTAAGAAGTAAGTACAATAATAAAGCAAAAGCATAGTCAGAATCGTCAGAGAGGAGAAGAGCAAAGTTCCTCTTGTAGGATCAGATATATGTAGAATAAAAGATTTTCTTACTTTTCATAGAAAAGACCTGAGGCAAACAGCTAAAATAATAACCAAGCATTTCCAGTGCAAAACAAAACACGTGCAATTTGGAATTGATGACTCATTTCACATATCTAGGATCTACAAGATGAAGAATTACTCTTTTATGTACTTTGTGAAGCGTTCGCTGCAATTAGGCAACGAGCCTTTAACGTCAATAAAATGAAGCGTACAGTGATGATACAGTCTTCAATGTCCGTATAAAGCTATCTTTTGTGAGCTGCGCAGACAATGTCCCATTTTTCTACAACATTCTATTTTATGTACTGTCACGTTTTATCTATCTAATAATGTTCTCTTAAAATAAATTTTAGTATAAAATCCGTTTTGGTAAAGTCCAACATGAAATCAAATGTAATTTCTTATTTATTTCGTGATATAAATCTTTCTCAATTATGTATCTACACATTATGTATGTGTACCATTCAATCTGGTATTCTACAACAGTGTTTCCCGTTTGTTATTTTATTTTATTAGCTCCACTTCTCTGAGGTTTCATGTTCTTTCCAGATATTTATTGTGTGGTGCTTGATGTTTCTCTTTCGTTTGGAACGTGTTGCTTTGTTTCGCATCCACACACCCACACTGCCTGTGAATATACAGTTAAAAAACAGCATAAATATATTATTGCAGGTGTTCTCCTTGCGTGTAACGTTTTCTATTTATCTTTCCGAGTTTCTTAGGATTTGTGCTTTGTTTTTTGTTACACATATATTTACGCTTCAGATATAGTAAAGAAGATACAAATGAATATAATTCCCTAACATTATTTCAATTCTATATTAAAATATGTGACAACAATTACAAGAATGTTGTAAACAATATTGTTAGAATACTGTTAAAATGCATCCTTTATCTACCTACACACTGTGAATAATTGGACTTTCGCCAAATTTTTTAATCAATACTACTGTAAATTGCAGATACAAATGCAATGCATCATTTGACGTAATTCCCATGATGACAATATATTAATCTAGAATTTCAACAGATTGGAAAATTTCGAGATATTGCAGGTTTGATGCGGGTTAGTCCGACTCTATTATCTCCATTCAGATGGCTAAATATATAAGCTACTTAATTATGAAATACAATACGTAAACGAGAATTGTAATTGATAGGATTTTCAATTAGAAATTAATTATAGCTATTGAAGTACTATGTTATAAAATTATATATCAAATAGAATACTTTTTAATCACTTACACTCACACAGAATATTTTTAAAAGATTATTTGTAGTGTTATATCATTTACTATAATTTAATTGACGTAAATACTTAAAATAATATAGTGCAACATTTTGTTTTAGTTTTGAATGTCTAGAAGTTTTGGATGTGCAAAAATGTGGAAAAGTGCTTGACTTGTATCTGCAATAAAGAGAGTAAGATATAATATAGATGGCCCCAAAAGTAAAACAATAATACCAATATTAGTATCTATATGCGTAACATATCATCATATAAACGACAAGATTTTGGCTAAATATGCCTAGCTGATATATGTATATCGGCAAGTTTTTTCTTTGCTTTCACTGTACCAGAAATGCTTTGATATTCTTTCTCTTTGTCCCTGTCATCTGAGAATATGCCCTGAGCTCATTCATATAGACGGGTGCTTACTCCAGAAGGAAGTTTTGTAGTTTTGTTCCTTCTTCGTGGTAAACTTAATGAATGCTTCAATGCTGTTTAAATGCTTTAAGTATTCATCTAAAGTGTCGTCGCTGTTTCGCCATATGAGAAACGTGTCAACTACATAACTTGACCACAACATGGGCATATTTATCTTTTAATTCCTGATTTATTTCCAATTTCCAATTGTCAATTTCTTCCACTGAAGAAATTATTTAACGAAAACATATTACTATATGTTATGGAATAAATTGGTATTTAATTATTTATTGTTTTATTAACCTACAAGTGGAAATAAATCAGGAATTAAAAGATAAGTACATAAAGGTCAGAAAATATATACAGGGTCCGGCAACGAAGCGGGGACGGAAGATTACACGCTTATTTGAAAGTTTGTCAAATATTGAGTCATCGGATATTGTTCCGCACCATCAAGTGCACGTTTTAAAAATATTTTGTTTTATACAGGGTGTTCCAGATGGAAATGCCAGACTAAAGTTGCATTTTTTTAATGGAACACCCTGTATATTAATAGAGAAAATGATCCGCGATTGAAAGCTGGTTACAACGATATAATGTTGTATAGGCCTAAAGTTGATAGTTTCTGTGTAAACAATGATTTTATTTGATAAATTGATACATTTCAGTAGGCTATTCTGCATAGGGAAAAACAAAAGATTCGAAACCAACAGAGTAGAATATTTTTTACTAGTATGGACTGTCGTTACTATGTGAAATAAATTCTGCAACTGCTCGCTTTATACAGGGTGTTCATAATTTTGTAAAATCGAATAAATCTCGAAATTTTTAAATGGAACACCCTGTATATTTTTTGCTCATTGGAAAGCCTTTTTACTACGCTTTCTATTGATACCTCATTTGATGGACCTAGGATAGATCATTTTCTAATTATTTCTTTTTAAAGTTGAATTAATGAGAAATGCTTGTATTTTTAGAAGCTAATTTGCATTTCAAACCTACTGTGAGATCGGATATTCGACAAATCCATAAATGGTCTATAATAAGAAGAAACTCCATTTAGTATGAGAAACAGTTGATTTTCACTCAGCGGTGAAAGGTAACATTAATTTAAGGTGTCAGTTTTACGCTTGTATAATAACCAAGTTGTACAAAATTTCGTTTTGTGTTATACAGTATTTCGTTCAATCTTTAAAAGAAATTGTTATAATGACTAATTTTAGTAGATACTCAACAAACGCAAGCTCCTACCTTCAATAGCTGTTATCTTTGAAATACCATCTATACTTACATCTCTCCACATACAGAACATTTAGAGCGACTAAGGCCACCTAGAAAAGAGATAGATCTAGAGTGGAGCGGTTGTAAAACATATACGGAATAGCACGCTCGCCAATGCGTTAATTCCGTATATGTTTTACAACCACCCCACTCTAGATCTATCTCTTTTCTAGCTAGCCTTACTCGCTCTAAATGTTCTGTATGTGGATTTTTCTGTATTGTTAATAATGCGGGCAGTTCGCTTTGTTTATTGATTACCGGTTTATTTGTTCCTCCCTTCTTGTAGGTTACACCATCAGTTTCTATAAATTTCTCTAATAATCTTTCAAATGCTTCCGGTCTTCTTTCAAGGTTTGAAAATCTCTCTGCATATACTCTACTTGCTAGGAGAAAATTTCTTGTACACTCCTCAAGAATAAATATCATATTTACCATTTCTTGAGTAGGTACCTACTAAAATTAGTCAATTTAACAATTGCTTTTAAAGATTGAACGAAATACTGTATAACACAAAACGAAATTTTTTACAACTTGGTTATTAAGTATACAAGCTTAAAACACCAGATAACTTGATTAGCAGTGAATCTATTGAAAATGCTATATTACTTTATATTAATTTAATGTTTGCTTTCACCGCTGAATGAAAATCAATTGTTTCTCATACTAAATGGAGTTTCGTCTTGTTATAGACCATTTATGGATTATTTGTTGAATATCCAATCTTACAGTAGGTTTAAAGTGCAAATTAGTTACTAAAAATATAAGCATTTCTCAATAATTCAACTTTAAGAAGAAATAATTAGAAAATGATCTATCCTAGGTGCATCAAATGAGGTATCAATAGAAAGCGTAGTAAAAGGGCTTTCCAATGAGCAAAAAATATACAGGGTGTTCCATTTAAAAATTTCGAGATTTCTTCGATTTTACAAAATTGTGAACACAACATAAAGCGAGCAGCTGCAGAATTTATTTCACATAGTAACGACAGTCCATACTAGTAAAAAATATTCTACTCTGTTGGTTTCGAATCTTTTGTTTTTCCCTATGCAGAATAGCCTACTGAAATGTATCAATTTATCAAGTAAAATCATTGTTTACACAGAAACTATCAACTTTAGACCTATACAACATTAGATGGTTGTAACCAGCTTTCAAGCGCGGATCACTTTCTCTATTAATATACAGGGTGTTCCATTTACAAAAATGCAACTTTAGTCTGGCATTTCAATCTGGAACATCCTGTATAAAACAAAATATTTTTAAAACGTGCACTTGATGGTGCGGAAGAATATCCGATGACTAAATATTTGACAAACTTTCAAATAAGCGTGTAATCTTCCGTCCTCGCTTCGTTGCCGGACCCTGTATATTAATTGTATTTTTCATGGTCATATTGTTATATTCTAATAGGTATATGTATTTCGAAGTCAACCATATTTATGTTGCCAACTTTCTGAGAAAGTGGAAATATCACGTAGACTTTATCACCTGATGGTAGTACAGCTTTTGTTATATTCTGGCAGTTATCAGATATATTGAGCGAAAACAATTTATTGTGTATTTATTCAACTACTTTTAAATTAATTCAGTTAATTAATGCTTGATAACTGAAAAGCATTATATGCTACAAATACATTGCAAATATAATAGAAATCCAAAACTTGTCAGCCATATATATGTATATTTCCCGAAAATCCAGCATTGTAACACTTGTTTTACGAAGCACTATCAAAATCTCGGAATATGTAAAAAATCAGTTATTTAAACGAGACTAATATAACTCGAATTAAATCAAAGATAAGCTACACAATGTATTACATGAGTTAAGGCTTCATATGCCGTTCAAAACTGTAAGAACCGAACAATTCAATTATATTTTGCGTCCCGGGATTTTTATTTTTTCAAAACTAAATAAGTAAAAATTCTTTCCATCATAATTAAACCTATCCCAGATTTTTCTCTAGATTATTATTCACCAAAATTTTGCAATTTTGGCAAATTTAAAGCTATTATAATAAGCAACGTTTATTGACGCTAAAATCCAGAAAAAAACACAACAAACGAGTGTTAAAAGCTGAACTCTTAGGGATACCAGAGAGCAGAAGTGTAGCTCTGAACAACATTGTCTAAAAGATAGACGCCATTAGTTACTGTAGGAGAAAGTTGGTATGAAACATATATGTATGTACTATAAAAGACACATGAATTGAATCGAAAAGCCATAAAATTTCCTCGGGACTAAATCAGGTAGTGAAATATAAACAGACAATCAACTTGGTCAACTGTAAAGTGCCAGCAGCTGTATGCTGTAAAATATTTTAGACATAAGTATAAAGACATTAGGCATAAATAGCATTATCACAGTGTCCGCTGTAATATTTATCAATATATGTGTTAGCCGTCGTATACACATAATTTGCGATATATAAAATACTAGAACACTAAACACTTTAACCCACTGAACACTAAACAAGTTTTAACTAAAACACCGACGCGTTTCAACAGCAATGCTGTCATTATCAAGGCGATAATAAATGATAATGACAGCATTGCTGTTGAAACGCGTCGGTGTTTTAGTTAAAACTTGTTTGGTGTTCAGTGGGTTAAAGTGTTTAGTGTTCTACTTCTGCACCAAGAGATCCAGTGAAGAACTTTATAAAATACTACTTTAAGAAAAAAATATTTGTTTATAGAATTAGAGCACTGCGTTCGATCCTTAATTATACTAATAGATGGATATTTACTTCTTAGAAAGCGTTTCTAATGTAGTTACGGATTTGCTAATACAAAGAATTAAATACTTTTATTTTACAATGATTGTATTATTACATTGTATGCATATTATTCGTTTATCTAATCGATTTATAGATTACTAGGGTGATTACAAATGATTATAGATGCGGCTATAGAAAATGATGATCCTCTCGAAGTATTAATGTCTTATCGCATTATCACCTTCAACATTTTCGTGAAATCTTATGTTAAGTAGATTTTTTTGTGTTAGTTAACCTTTATTGTTAATTGTTGGAAAATTAAAAAATTAAAACTTCCGCTTTTGATGAAACTGTAGACACAATCGCTAAATAAATAATCACAAAGGTCGCGGTTATGTCTACAGTTTCATCAAAAGCGGAAGTTTTAATTTTCCAAGTATTTAACGTAATTGTCACCGATAAGTAATGTGTGTTGAGATGTCCTCTAGGCAGACAAACTGAAAAATTTGAGAAAAAGCTCCATTATTTTCGTAAATTTTAAGGTTGAGTGAGCGAAATTAGTGAACTTCGAAAAAAACAAAAAAAACACAATATGTCGAAAACGGGCGCCTTTTGGATAAGGGAAATTGAGCTATATCTATTGCAAATGATCTTTACTAACACGCTGTAAAGTATGACGGTTTCATTACCAGTCACCCTGTATACTTATTTGCAGTAAATCTTTATCGTTTATTACTGTTCTGTTTAACTACAACATTCAAAAAACAATAGATAGAAAATATCTTTTTGAATTATTAAGAGGGCCGACTACCGTTTGACAGTTGGCGATGTTGCCACAATTAAATTTTTTCATAATATAATGTTTATATAATTTATTTAAACCGTATTTTAAAATTGGCCATCATACACACATGTGTAGACGTATTTTGCATGCTCATAGCAAATTTCAATAATTAAATCTAAAAATTCATTGAATAATCTCTATTTCCCTATCAAGGTAAACGGGAATAGAGATTGTGAAGTTAATATCGAATATTAATGGACAAAATTGTATATAATAATATAAAATATGTATATATAAAATATATATAAAATAATATAAAATATTTGTAGAAATATGTGTATGAAACCAATTTTCAAATTATACTGAAATAAAATCAAGCAAACGATTTAGAGAATTATGTAGATATGGCACCGCTGTAAAATAATCAGCTGGTAGACGACCCTCTTAAGTATTGCAAACTACTTGATCATGTATTTTGTCGTAAATAAATAATCATTTTTCAGATTAAATTGCTTCTATTGTTTATTCACAGTATTTTATTTGACTTCGTCCCTTTTCACACACTATAGTGAATTACTTTATATGATATAATGGTACTATATACCTACGTATTGTATGTATATCAGGAAATATGGATTGACTTAAACTTAACTATTAAATAAAAATTAATTTAATTATTAATAATAATAATTAATTTAAAATATGTAAAGGTACTAATTGTGCAAATGCAAGAGGGTTGTAAGTGATACGTTAAGATTTAAAAGTAAATATATTTCAATATATATCCCTCCTTAGGAGGGAAAGAAACTTGTGTAAAAACTTCTTTAACAAAAACAAAGATATTATCATTACCAGGGCTGACAAGGGAGCTGTAACTGTAGCGTTGGACAAAACAGAGTATATCAACAACACTGAAATATTGTTACAAGACAATACCACGTACAAAGGGCTTAATACTGACCCCACTACGTCTGTTCAAAACAAAGTTAACAAATTACTTAAGTGTTTAAAAGAAAAAGGTGAAATTTCCGAATATGAATGCAAACGTTTAAGCATTTACAATAGTGTGTCACCTAAACTTTACACGCTTCTTAAAATACCGACATATGGTATCTCATCTTATATTGCTTCAATTCTAGGGGATGTGCTTAAAAACAACCCTTGTGTTTATGATGTACAGGATTCCTTTTCCTTCGTTGAGAAGGTTAACAATATTCAACTTACCGATGGTTTTTTCTTGCGTCTTTTGACGTTGTATCCTTATTTACTAATATCCCCACTGATTTGGCACTACATATAATCGAGAATGAATGGGAAAGTATAAAGATGTCTACTTCACTAACGAAAGACTCTTTTATTAAATTACTACAATTAATTTTAAACAATAGTTATTTTTCCTTCAACAACAGGTTCTACATACAAATCAAAGGTGTTCCTATGGGACTTCCACTGAGCCCTTGAATTGTAAATTTGGTAATGAATTACTGTCTCCAAAAGATTGTCAATACTCTAGATTTTCAACCCCCATTCTTAACAAATACGTTGATGACCTCATTATAGCTTTGCCAATAGACTTAATTGATAATACACTACAAAAATTCAACTCATTCAATGAAAACATTCAATTCACAATAGAGTTTGAAAGCGAGGGAAGTGTGCCATTTCTTGACACCAAATTGATTAGAGATAGCAATAATAAAATTATGACAGATTGGTACAGGAAACCTACACATTCGGGTAGATTTATTAATTATAATTCTAATCATCCCATTAAACAAAAGGTCAATGTTATTGTTGCTATGAAAAACAGAGTCACTACACTATGTCACCCTTCCTTTCGAAATAAGAACCTAACCATCCTTTCAAGGATGTTCACAAATAATGGGTATCCCAAGTCTTTAGTTAACAAACTTCTGTTCAGTACTTCATCCCTTAACAACCAACGTAATACTTCACATCACCTGCCACCTCCCCCGAACTACCGACACCAACAATTTATTGTAAGATTCCCTTCATTCCAGAAATAACTCCTAAACTCACTAAAATACTACAACATGACAACATTAGATTTGGATTCTATAACTTAATTATCCTTAATTCCTTTTTCTCTAGTATGAAAGATGCAGTTCCAAATATGTTCAGATCTAATGTAGTTTACTCAGTACCCTGTAAAAATTGTAATCAGGTATATATAGGTAACACTTCTACTTGGTTAAAGACTCGTCTAGCCAATCATAAAAGCGATATTAAAACCAAAAAAACTAGATGTGCGTTGGCTGATATGGCATATGATCAGACTGCAACACGAACCTAATTTCGATAATACTAGAATATTAAGAACTGAATCTATTAGAAAAAGTAGGGAATTTTTGGAAATGATTGAAATAAATAGAAATACGAATAATATGAATTTCAGGTCCGATGTAGATAATTTAAGCAAAATTTATTCATATATATTAACTCTTAACAATAATAGTCGAGCGATCCAGTAATTAATTACTACTTTTTCAATTTTTCAATCTATTGTTTCACCTTTCAATGTGATTTCTCCCTTTTACTTAACAACCCCTATGTTCTAAGTATAGACTAGGGATATCACGTGGTGGATTGTCACCGTTTTAAAATCCTTATAATTAATGTGCCACCTTACATTTTGTCTTTGTGGTTGGTTTTTCGCTGTTGCCTATTACAAGATCCTTAAAGTTTTCACAACTATTGTAGGGAACTGTTTAGTAACATTCACCATTTCATATGTCGCGCAACTTTGACTTATTATCAGGTCTTGTGGTTGGTAGTAGCGGAAGATTGGTACCACTTAAATCAGCTGTTCACATGTCGGTCAGTCTGATAGGTTAGGTGTCCATATTTTTTAAATTTTACAAATTTTACAACTTCAACATGTAAAGAAATAATAATCCACGGTCATCCTAGGTTTTAATGTAGTTTATGTCACATATTTTTCTCTCACTGAGTTTAAGAATTGTAAGTAACAATGTTAAACTAATATTTTAATGTATTGACCATGGTTTGTCCTTTAGTGTGCCCTGATGAAGCACTGAATACAGTGCGAAATATTGGCTAAAAAAATAGAAAACTCGATTTAAAGAATTGGTTTTATTTGCTGGATTCCCCGATATTCCTTTATATGCAGATATAAACTGTAGCGTATTTTATACATAAATATGTAAAGCCGTATACCTGACACATACAGTTTACCAAACAAATAGTAAATCAGAGATTAAATCGCTATCGGCACCCCGCAAAATAGGTGATTCAGTTTTTTGTCTGCTATGGTACTTAATACTGCGACACCAAGCAGCACCAAAAGCTCTTGAGATATCGCGAAGGGGTTTTTGTACGAAAATATATTCGCATGTTTTAGTTTCAAATGCATATAAAAATAGGTACATTATTATATTAAAAAAACGGTCATCGTGTCCTGTTATTGTAGAATATAGTTGTATTATTATTGTAGAATATCTATTCTATGTATCTGTACATTCTTCAAAAAATTTGAAATATACGAGGGAGCGTTTTTATATTCGCGGAATGGGAGATAAGGGGTGGAAATAAAAAAACCAAATTATTTTTCTTTTTCAATATATTCACCTGCAAGACGGATACATTTTTCACATCTTTCAATTAATTTATTTATACCCTCATAAAAAAATGGTTTCTCTTTATCTGCAAAATACGCCGAAACTGCCTCCTTGACTTCATCATCGGCAGTAAATTTTTTACCCCGCAGCTCTTTTTTCATTTTCGGAAACAGGTAATAATCACTCGGGGCCAGGTCTGGGCTGTAGGGTGGGTGATTCACAATTTCGAAGCTCACCTTATGCAGGGCAGCTAACGCAACGCGGCTCTTGTGGACGGGCGCGTTGTCGTGCAAAAGCAGCACACCTTTCGTCAATTTTCCCCGTCTTTTCTCTTTAATGGCTTCTTTTAGTCGCTCTAATATTGAAGCGTAATATTCTCCGGTTATAGAAACACCTTTATCTTTATAATCAATCAACAATATTCCTTCCGAGTCCCAAAATACCGTTGCCATGAGTTTCCCAGCTGATTGTAACACTTTAAATTTCTTGGGAGGTGCTGTGCCCTTCTTATGCCACTGCATGGAGTCTTGTTTGGACTCAGGTTCATAATGATGAACCCAAGTTTCGTCTCCAGTAACAATTCGACTCAATACACCATCCTTGTCTTCATTACAGAGGTCCAAAAATGCACGCGAACACTCTACGCGCTGTTGTTTTTGCGGCGGCGCCGGCGTGAGCATTGTCGGCCCCCATCTTGCGCTGACCTTAGACATGCCGAGATGATCGTGTAGGATTTTAAAAGTATCGGATACTCTAACCATATCTGCGAGTTGTTTCTTCTTTAGTCGAGCATCTTCGAGTACAATTTTTTCAACTTTTTGGATAAGTGGTGGTCTCCTCA
This sequence comes from Holotrichia oblita, assembly GCA_023690525.1. Lineage (NCBI taxonomy): Eukaryota > Metazoa > Arthropoda > Insecta > Coleoptera > Scarabaeidae > Holotrichia > Holotrichia oblita. The sequence goes on from CM043016.1 coordinate 159,737,830, forward strand.
ATGCTCCTGCCCGGCCTCTGGTCGTCTTCAAGGGATTTCCTTCCTTGTTTAAATAAACTATGCCACTTGTACACCATGGTTTTTCCTGGACAAGAGTCGCCGTAAACCAATGACATCTCATTCATTATGGTCGCGACTGATTTTCCTTGCCTGGTAAGGAACTTTATAACGGCACGATATTCGATTTTTTCAATATTTCACTTTTCACTCCTGATTATGTTACTTGGTTGACGATAGCTCAAAGACTAACTGTCTAATAACAATGAAACTTCGTGTTTATACCAATTATGAGTCGCTGCACAGGCCACGCCCCCAATGCGCCTAATCGCCTCCCTAAACCCGCTCATTCCGCGAATATAAAAACGCTCCCTCGTACCTTCACAACTCCGAATTAATGGCTTCATTTGTGTCTTATTAAAGGAGAATTCAATCATTAATACATGGCATTAAAAGAGTGATTTCATAATTTATCGTATCGAACTGCCTTTATGTCGGTCTCAGTTAAGAGAAATTTGAAAACGGTTATTGTGATATGCCGAAGATAAGATATAAACGCATTCGAGTGTGTTATTGAAAAGAAGTGGAGCATGAAACGGAAAAAAGTGTTTAAATGTAACAAAAAAATTGACAACGTATAAGGCGGAAGAAATACAAAAATAATTTATTTCTAAATCTGGCACTCCAAGCATTTTCTGCAAATATATTTTAACGGTTCTGGGTTGAAGATTTGTACATATATGTACATATGCGAGCGGAAAGGCATATCAATCGTTGATATTTTCTATTTCCGACCATATCTACACACAATTTTTACGTTTCCAGTATAATAAAAGCAAAAAACAATTACATCTCTCTTTAAATGTATATTTTTCATAGTTATGTGTAGGTTGCAGGTGACAAGTTAGGTGTAGAATTTTCTGTACAAAAATTGTGAAATAAAATAATTGTGTAGTAAAATTGGTTCAAAATATATACATACATATATACGTATCTATGAATGTACAAGATTCTTTAATAATTCCCAGCAGTTGTGGCCAAGTGACATCGTTATTACCTAAAAAATGAGTTAATCTTTAACTATGATACTTTGCAAATTCTTTTGAAAAATATATCAGACATTTGTAATGTTGCAATCTGAACTATTAGATTTAACTGAAACTTGAACCAGTAACCCAATATCTGAAGCATCTCAGGAGTTTACTTTCGGTTTTGGTGTCAATTTAACACTGTATATACAATATATAATACTGAAGCCAAAATTATTTTTAGGGTAAAAATAAGCAAATATGTGTCAAAATATGTTTTCATTGTTCTTGCAGGATTAGCTCAGCCTTTTGCTAATTGTATTCCAAACAAATACCGATTTACTGCACAATGCCAGCAATCGTCTGTAAGTAGATTCAATCTTGCACCTAGCAGGCTCTCATTTCCGCTAGTCACGCATTCTAACCACTATGTCTAGAACACATTTCACGCTTTTTAAAGCAGATCACAAAATGTGCATGACCGAAAGGTATTACGAAATGACGTAAAACTAGAAAATGGAAAACGCCCTAAAACATTGTAAGCATATATGGCGGAATTTCGAATAAAATATCCACATGTGGCATTAGCCTATGAGTTTGCGGTAAATGATTTAAGAATTTGTTGAACAAGGCGGTGAAACAGCGTCTGCAAGTCAGAAACTAGGGGGTAGCAAATTAACAAAGCAGATATTTAAGAGAATCGCAAACGCTGACAAACGAATAACTCAACCGTTTAAGAATTCAATGAAAAAGTCTTCTCAATAAGCTCTTTGTTTATATGAAACATATTAAAAACAATCTTATAAATTTCCGTAATGAACGCGATTTCTTACAAGAGATGGTTTCTAAATCAGATGAATAATTATGGCCATTTTTGCAAATCCTTCTTCTGGAGGATGAAGCATGTTGTCATTTAGGATGCATCACTATCAATAGCTGGTTGGTGTTACAATTTTTAAATGAAGTGTATGACGATAAATTCTGTGTTAAGTATTACCGGCAGAATAGTGTAGCAGCCAAGAATTTGATAACAATTATACCACAAATTTAGCCACAGATTTGATAGCATACATATTATGGATCAAACTCTATAAAGTAATATGAACATTCATTTTAGTACGCTTAGTTAATAAACTCAATTAAAGGTTATGGTAGAAGAACGGTAAGGTTTTAGCGCAAATTTACATGTCTATACATGATTTGAATACTAGCTACTCCATTTACAATCGATTATGATAAAATCAAAGTAAGTACTGAAATAATAAGAGCAATAATATTAATATCAATGATATGATATGATAACAATAATGAGAGCAACCATATACTTAACGTCCCCATCGGGAACTGTTTCCAACGATTCCAAGTGTTCTCTTATGTACCATTAGAGAGATACGCGTTTTAATTACGAAGTGTAATAGATTATTACAGTAATAGGCAAATAATTTATCAACGCTTGCTGATCTACTTAATTATAACGTCTTCATTAACGTAATCTTCTCGTTAATTTACGGCAAACGAAAGCCCTTAACTTCCACACACACTTATCGACATGTGATTTACTGCTCTCGTATCACAATTTATCTCGGGTCGACTTACGTGTATATAATTCATTAATATCCGGTTTGTGGGCTTAAAACCTAGTCGTAGATGAATTTCCAATACACGTAGTTGGGTCCTATCTGATGAAATTCTACGAAAATGAGGTAAAACTATTGTTTTGTTAAATAGATATTGTTACTTAAGCGAAAAGAAGTTTAACGATATTTCACAGGATAGTATAACCAGGATGAGGTGAAATGTTATAATTAAACGATAAGCAGTTTCAAAAATTCTTTTTGATGGTTGATTGAGGGTTACATGGACTATGTACTAAAAATATTATATACAGGGTAATCGCACCAGTCGGTGAGAAACCAAACTTACGCTTTATTTTTTAAATGATATGATCGGTGTCGAGATACCACAATCAATTCTGCTTTTGACTACATTCATGCATTGATTCAACAAAAAAACCTCTTCGCCGTATTTAAACAAAAATTGTTCTTGAATTTACCATTTTTTTGTTGAATCAATGCACCATTTTTTTGTTGAATTAATGCATGAATTTTTGTGAGTGTACACACTCAGAAAAATTCATGCATTGATTCAACAAAAAAATGGTAAATCCAAGAACAATTTTCGTTTAAATACGGCGAAGAGGTTCTTTTGTTGAATCAATGCATGAATTTTTCTGAGTGTAGAAAAAATTATTGATGTAACAATAATAACATCTAAAATCCGTTGTGACGGAGGGAGGAGCGATTAAACTTGAAACAACCGTTCAATATCGACCATTTTTTACTAAAACTGAAATGAGTATTAAAGAATTAAATGTAACACTAAATGTACTAAATTATTGCGTAAAATAATAGTCTACGCTTAACTTGAAATTACTCGCCATTATATAGGACAATGCAGTTTTGTAAATTCTAATCTAATTGGATTTCGCAAACAAAATGTTCTAAACTACTAACTTTGCTTTCCTATTATTCTTTAATATGAGTATTTATACATATCATCATATCGTTTTACTGTTTATATTCTAACAAATGATGTTATCAGTAGCCATTTTTGTTTTTTTCCTTCACCGTTTATTTTGCATCACCACATTTTTATTTTGAGTCTATTAAAAATTCTTGTTACCGTTTCTTGTTCTATATTGCTGATGTTTCCACATTAGCTGTTGCCATTATCAAAGTTTCACTTACACAAGTTACTGCAAGTATGACAGCGGCTTGATGATGTGTTGTAATTTCGAAGAGATGTATTGTAAACAGGATTGCAATGAACGATTAGATTTCTTGAGGATCGCTGTATAATAGCCAAAAACCTATTATAAACATAAAATATATTATATTAATTGTGTCAAAGAGTATTAATACTAAGGTTCACGTAAATGTGACAACAAAAGTATTATTTTCCATAAAAACTTTCTTAACCTCTTTTACTCTCTTAAGGGTTGAATTTTGCAAAAAAAAAATTACGTCTGCAATATGAAATCACTACTTTCTCCAAACTCCAGATTTAAGAGTAATGAAAACCAATTATGTACATCTGGAGAAATTTAGGTGTTATTTCAAGCAAAGACACTTGAACATCAGTGTTATGTGTGTATGCATAATTTAACTTTCAAGTCAGCAAATGGGACTTTTTGCTAATTGTTGTACAAACTTGTACTTCGCAATAAAATCGAGAAGTGTTAGTTATTAATAAACTTAGTATTTTATGGGTTCTGAATTATTCCTTATCATCACCTTTTCGTTAGCCTTTTACGCAGCGGAGATAGAAATATTACTGAAAACACACCAAACTTCGGGCTAAAAATTTTAATTAAAAATTTCAGATCGTTTTATCGTAATTAAACTTGTTTGACAAGCCTTGACCTACTCACAACGTGGCAAAAGGAAAGACTTTTCTATTATCGAAATATTTTTTATTTAAAATTTCCCAAAAAAAAAAAAACTGCGGAAATTATGTCTTCACAGACTGGTAAATAATACCTAATATTTTATACAATTATATATAGATGAATACTAAAGCTAAAGCTTTCAAATATACAGCATATAGAAATATATAAAGGAGATAGTAATTGAATTCTCTTGTTAAGAAATGATTAGTGTAGTAAATTTGGAGCTTGAAACAATATGTGGAAGTTAAATGGAAATGCAGCCAAGATAAAATTAATGAATTATAAATTTTTATTTAGACAAAGCAACCAACTAAGTTACAATTGTACAAGTAAGCGGAAATTGATCTCATAGGTATCCGTAAGCTTAAATTTATACGATTTGAAGGTGCTGTACGTCATCTAATCAGCTCTGCTTTTGCATATTCTAGTTAGGGGTAGTAACGTGTCCTATACACTTTACCGTATTTATCATGAAAGGCGAGCGGTTGTCGTTCATGTTTATTTCATGCATTTATTCTAATAGACGCAAATGGGCTCTTTATCCAAGAGTGCGGATAATTCACAAAATTACAGCACCAAACTCTGGAGATTTCAATAACGAAGCTTACCAATGTGTAATCATCTTAGTTAGCATTGCTTTTATAACGAGTACTTTGTAGTGATCTAGCTTTAATAAATATGCAAAGCGTTATTATAACTTGATGAAACAAGATGAGTAAAAAATAACGGTCTGATATGCAAATCGTAAATAATAGCGACCTAGTACACCGTAATCGACAGAAAACTTGACAAACAGTGTTTATATTGCTATAAAGCCAAAAAGGATCTGGAGGTATATAGATTCAAGTTTCAGAATTGTTGAGAAAGCAAGGAGAAATCTTTTCTGTCAAAATAAGCCTGATGGATTAGTTAAATTGGATTATAAAGATGTCCAAATGTGTGGGAGACAAACTGGAATTTAAGCTCCACGATACATTCATAGATCGTAGAACTTTAACACTAAAAGATGTCTTTCTACCCGCGTTTAACCTTCCCCTAATCTCTGTTGACCATGTAGTTTAGATGAACGAATCCGATGAGAGTTTGCTATCTCTTACGCAAATAAATTAATTATTGGCATACCTATACTTCAATCTATTCCGCTAGCTCCATTATGGAACGCGATGTAGATGGACCAGCATGTCCTGAATTGTTCACATTGTCCTTCTGTTGCTGTTGCGATTCTTGGCATTGGTCCTAGGCTGTGACACTGCTTACTTGATACAAACTCTGAGCTGGCATGAAGGTTGAAAAGATCTATCGTAACAGTTTTAAAACATGCTATAATACTTGCTGGCATTATCACTTTCTTCAGAACGGTTGAAAATGTTTTCTAAAAGTATATCTTATTTACTGAAAGTTCTTCTTTGAAAATTTATTGCCCCTTAATCGTTTCAGTCATATTCAACCGCTGTACGCTGAAGTTTGCTGGGCAAGCCCTAACATTATATTATACCATTCGGTTTTTTATAGAATACTATAGTATAGAAAGCGCTGTCACAAATAATAGACATAACACGAGTACCTTAAACTTTGCAAACTGCTCAATAAAGGTTTTTGGTTTTACATACTTGAATAATATTGTGGGAGATATTGCACAACACCTTCGGTTGGTGCTGCAAACATGATTTGTATCCTTTCGCATCTATATTATAAATTCTGTTACATATATTTTGTTTCTTAAGTGCTTTAAATGTCTCCAGTTTGGAGAAATAATCACTTAAAATGTGTTTAAATTCAGATCTTTTTATTCAAATTTAGGAGTTCACTTGTAGAATGCAACGTTATTACTTAAAGTGAAAAACTGCTTAGGAGGAATCTAATCAACAACTTAATTAGTATTAAGTAATCAAATAAATAAAATATATGGAACACCAAAAGGTAGCCATCAATGATGACTGGGAAAGGCTCAAGGCTACATGTTTTCTACGTTTTCTTGTTTATAAAATGGAAAAGCAATTGCGTAAGCGAGTCAATAGTAGAACTCTATTTGCTTTCGAAAATTAAAATTTCAAAGCATTCAGTTATCACTTTACCACATCTTGTAGCTTATGTTTTGCTTACTATATACGTTAATGACCCTACTTGTTTTATACTTTCATAGGTAGCATACACTTTTAATTAGTAATCTAAATTATAATTTCCCTTTACTCAACAATAAATTAAGCAAACTAAATCACAGCGATAGTACGTAGCATACAAGCAACGTAAACAAATTAATCTAGTACAATCGATATTACACCGCAGCATTTGTTATGTTCTTCTTTTAGCATGAACTACATTGCCAACAAATATTTACTTTCGATGTGTACGTATTTTAGATGGAACTGTCTCCCGATGTGATCAATAATATTTCCATAAATCCAATTTTCCTCGTCGAAAATGTATTATTCTATTTCGTTACAAGAAACTCAATATAAGAATTAATTATTATGCACTTTAATACGTATTATTCATGCCCTGCATGTTGTGTCGTTCTATCACGACTGGACGATTTCGCGCTTCATTCATTTTCAGGCACGTCACGTGAAATTGAGACGGAAACGGTAAAATTAACACACAGACTCCGTCCATGAATAATGAATTCTAATTACAGTACGCTGGGAGGATTCTACTTTTATATTTTACACGAAGCAAGCGGATCGAACGTTGTCTCTACAGAGATCACATATCAAAGGCAAGGGGTCTACAATTATGGTACGATACGTCGGCAAGTTTTTAGAATTAGCTCATTAAAAATTTGGTTATTTTCCAAGTAATTGCAAAACAATTTCGAAAGTTTCCCTCTTTGGAGGAGTAATTTTTGGTGACCCGAGTTTAAATGCCCTTTTAATTATGGCAGGTGTTTTTTATTATCAGCTGTGCTTAGCCGCACGCGGGGTTGTTGCAAAGCTCCACTTTGTAAAGTTTTAGCGTTGTCCTCTTTCGTATATTTTCTGTACTCGCAAAATAAAAAAGGAATGTTCTCATTTCAAATAATCCCAGTAAGGTAATTGTTTCTCTGCAATCATTATAATAAATTAAATGTCACATAAAATCTACTCAGATATTCCATATATCTTAGGTTTTATATTACTTATAATGGAACAGAACACAACAATTTATCTTTTAATTAATTAAAAATCAATTTATTCAATAAATTATTGATCGCCTTTTTGTTGTTCTCTTGTGAATTGTTTCTGAAGCATATCTAACAAGAACCCAACTGTAGTCGGTGAGCATGGAAGCATTTCAATTTTCGTAGTACCTTTTCTCTATTGTTGATATATTCTGATGCAAGTCTTTGCCATGCTCACTACTGACAGCTCCGCAGTTCCTAGGAAAAAAGTCCAGTGTGTAAGTGTAGGACATGGATCTCTAGAGACGTATTGCAACCTGTGTTGAAGTTTTCCGGGTTTCGTCGCGTAGATAAGTTTGCACTTGACGTTTCGCTGATCATGCTGTCAGTTTTCAGCCAATTTCAGCCCAATTTGATGTACAGTGGTAGCAATAACATCTCCTTGTTGTCTACCAATGGCATATGTTTTACATTCCCTTGACTCTAATAATTGTTGAACAAATAAGTCTTGTCTCTTGTAATGAAGTACCATTGCCCTTATTCATTATCCTATTCACACAAAAAACAGCAAAATTTGGTTTAGCCTAGGTGCAACCCAAGGAAAAGTATAACAACCTTTAAATTGCCACAGATCTGCCAATAGGTACTTCATATTGTCGTATGATTCTTTCATGTGATCGACATATCCAACAGCAATAGACGGTAGACTGTTTGCAATATGCAATAGCAGTTCTATTAAATTCAATGCTGAATGTCTATAAACAATCTCTATTCCTCTGGCTTGTGGTATTTAAAGCTACCGATATTCTGCTAACGTTATTGCAGAAGTTATTTCCATGTCAAAAAATGGTTCTAGGCCTTTATGGCATTACGAAAAACACATACCGAAACATCGTCTTCTAATAAATTCCACTGCTGCAGTATTGATCCTACTAATTCTGCCTTACTTTTTGGAAGATCTAGATCTCTCACCAGACGGTTTAATTTTGGCTGGATTATTTTGTACGATTGGCGATATGTGCTTGGTGTGAAATCAGGATCTCCTGATGTTGATGGCATATACATATTCTTCTTGATAAATCGTTGTATTGCTAATATCTGATTTGTAAAGAGGTTTTGGAATAGATGGTATATTTGGATACTTTATAACCAATTTTTTCTTCGATATACTTGTAGCTTGCCTTATTCGAGGTATCATGTATACATACCGATCACTAACATGATTTCTAGGCTCTTTTCAGACTATTGTGACAGCAAACCGCATAGATCGTTTTTTTTTATGATTTCACTGGTTTTACAGTCTTGAAACGTATGTATTACAACAAATACGTGGCTTGATCTACTATTTTGTAACCAAAATAAAGCTGATATGCCTGTTTTATCAATGATAAAAGTCCATAAACATAATAAAAGTGGTCTGGATTATTTACACACTTTCGAGGCATTTTACCTTGTTGACGTACGTCAACTCAATTGACTAACATCCCCACTTTATAGCTGCTTATATACCCAAATGACATAGACTTTTAGAGAGTATTCGAAAAGATTTGAGAATTTTCTATTCAATGTTATAGTATTCGCGTGTGGCGCTTGTGATTTGTTTGTATCGAGGGCGATTCAGTGCAAAATAGACAGGCGGTTACAATGAGAGAGAGTTTTAGAGATACATCACGTATCTTTATTATTGCATAACTCTCTAATTGAATAGTAAAGAATAGCAGTCACTTCAGCACAAACAAAACTTTCATATCTTCTTCTTCGCTTTTGCTTGCTCCAGATGTATGACTTAAGCTTACTGATGTTTTCGAAATAATTAGGCCTACAGGTAACTGCCTACAGGTATTCATAGCACTTTAATACACGAATTAGAAACTGGTTGACATCTAACAACTAACTACGTCGTCTTTTGTTTTGTGCGATTTCTTTTAATACATAGTTCAACATCATTTAATTAGTAGTACATTTCATAAAAGTACAGTTGTCACGGTTTCATTGTAAAATTATACAGATTGCTGGAGTTATAGGTTTATATGTAGCGTGCGTATTACACACACTAGCGCACGCATATTTTACATGTGCGTACTATCTGCAGGCGTAGCAAAGTTACGTTAGTGGGGAGACATTCGTAAGGGTTTTCGACCTTCAATCGTATTAGTGCGGCAGGAGTGCTGTAACGATATACATGTTTGCTTTTTGAATTAATACGTGTATCTTGATTATCTAGTTTTCCAAATGATGTATCTGTGCAATAACATTGAACTGAAACAAAACTCTATAAAAATTGTACCTAACTAAAATAAAATTATTATATGCAAAACGAATTCTATAACGAAATTTACAAAAGCGAGAGAGGAATGTGATCCTCTCTTTCAAATACATATCCTCCTATGACATGCATAATAACCCCTCCTCTCTCTATCACATACATAAATAAATACATGTCTATGTGTGTGTATTTGAAGTCGAATGGGAACCGTTCACTACGTCAATCTGTATACTATATTAAATATGTAACTTCTGGAAGTATTTAGTGCGGTTATAATACTCAAATTGTAATATACATATGCCAGAGATTTTAATGTTCCTTTCAATATATTAAAACTGTCGTAACAGTAACACAATAGTACATTACAACTGAGGTATGTGTGAATGCCTTTGTAGAGTGACATAGCCATTCATCATATATAAACTAATATTAACGCAGTACGTGATTGATCTCACAGGTTTGCCAATCATGCGTGACATGCTGTGTGCGTAAAAGTAAAATTTGCATCTACACACATACGTACATTGTCACACGTAACTAAAACAAATATTTCTTAAATCACTCGTTAAGAGTGGCATGGTAAAGCTACCTAATTACCTTTATGTGGTATGCTTATACAACTCCTGAATTATTTATTTTATTGCCGAATTATTATTATATGAGCTGATTAGTAATGTTTCAGGTTATAAAGCGAGTGTTCAACGGGGCATAATTATAACATTCCTTTTCGGGCATTCCGGTACTTACAGTTCTACACAGTTTATATGGATACGATATCATTCAACTATTGTTAGATAGTATCTTTTATAATAAGAAATTAGTATCATTATTATTTAATTATGTGTAATTAATCTATCTAGTTCTCTAGATGTTTTAGTAAAGATGAGAAAAAGAAAAGTACTGCCGAAAAAATATACACTCGAAATACGACGATATGTCTCACGCCTTTTTATGGAATCCGTCTTGACATCCAGTAAACGAATGTTTCCGCAAACTTTCACAAGGGCGCGACACTCTCGCAACCCCAGAAGTTCGCATTTCTCAAGCACTGCGTGACGATCAGACGAATCGAAACTTAAAGGAACAGCGTGCAGCAGCAGATGAGAGCGAATATGTATAGCCCTCACAATTTACGCATTATCCCTCATAGTGTTTCCCCCGATTTCGCATAAAAAATGAGAGAGCGCCTCGATTGACCCGAAATCAGGGTTACCTAATAAATTGGAATGGATCGTTATCAATTTCTTTAAGAGGTCGTTTTTATCTCAAAAATATGAATATATCTTATAATTCTCCTTCTTTGTCTTCGATATTTCGGTCCTTATTCTCTTTCCCACTTACGCGGCAGCGTATTTGTTGGCATAATGCGGATTGTAAATTTGTCAAGACGGCCAAAGAACATCGATATCAAAAAGAATTTTATTCAAAGGAGATTTACTGAGTTTGAATCTCGCGTTATTAATATACGCTCAACTGCTCGGTTTGATTGGTTTCAAGTTCTATAGAGAATTGATATACATATATATGTATGTCTGGATTTTTATTTTCCACAAATAGGAACACAAGACAGAAATTGCTTAGTAAGCCCATTTATGATATTTTATTATACATCCTTGTCTTGAATTTATTTAATTTATTTATTTATTTGTTAATAGGACTAAGGTGGCAGTCCGGATACCACATGGAATCACCCTATAAGTAACAATAATAATATATACACCATATTGACGTAAGAATTGGTTGTATGGTGGTCTTTATTACTTGTATTGTGTTGTATTGATGTACAATATATAATATATAACATGAGGCTACAGCAGAACGGTGTAACGCTTCCAAAGTAGCCCTAGCAGCCGGCCAGCTCTAGTGGAGAATGGCTGGGATGTTTTAAGAAAGTTAAGATGTTATTTTTATTTGAGCGCCACGTAATTTTGCGATTACTGAGACAGGCTACACTAAAAATTACGAAAAGCAACGAAAGCAAAAACAAATCGCGAGTAATGGTGCAACCCAGTAAATGAAACGCCACAATGATGTTAACAGTAAACCTTTAATTGGTGTTTAATTGGTACAAAGCTTCATATAGCATTATATATCTAAGACGACAGTGTAAGTAATTCAATAAATACCTAAATCTAATGATCTTACGACTATATTTCTGGCCAGATGATGAGAGAAAAAAAATAGAGATTGAATATAATATATGTAAATTAATGAAATATTTACTATAGTGCGCTTAAAAGACACTTTACCAGACCTATGTCGTCATTAAAGGTATTACAATAATTTTTAATTTATTTAAGACGTTAAGCAAAAAAAAAATATATACATACACATAGAGAGAGAGTAGTACCTTAGGAGTTACTTGCTGGTGTGAACGGCTCAGTGGCGTAATCGATGGTATTTGCGGCCCTAGTCGTGGTTTAAGTTACCTCGGGTCCAACAGGTGTATTTGTACAAGATGGCGGCTGCAGCCGTGTGAAGGATACTTCCACACACGCTCTCGGTTCGTCTCTGTATTTCAAGATGCGTATTCGTTTGTGACGTACGATTATTACGTACACGGTACAAAAAAAACCTAAGACGAAATTACAAAACTACTAGTACCAAAAAAACATTACAATAAAATTATATAATAAAGCTATATATATATATATATATATACCTTAGATCTTGGGCGGTTTTCTTGTTGTAAATATTGGGTAAAATATGTAGTTTATACAAATCCGGAAAATTCCGAGCGTTTATGGTCTGCTAAATTCCAATACCAATCACTAAACGCCAATTTAGGTAATCTGTGATAGATCCACACAACGAAGAGCAATAAATACAACAATATAAAATTCCACAAATCTCTTTGATTCACTTATTACCAAATTACTACTTAGCGTACCCAATATATATATATTTTTATCTGTTCACACTGACCGTTGTCGTACTACTCTCTTAGTAAAACTTAAATCGAACGTTATGCCAAAAAAGATCTACATAAAACATATCCGAGGACGACGTACAACATGTTTTTGCTATCCTACAGAGCACAACGATTTCATGTAAATATATACATACATATCGAATAAATAGTAACTATACATTATATCTTACTGTGGAAAATCGCACCATAAATCCAAATAACATTATACATTACAATTATAACTCCCGATATTATGATAAAATAAAATATGATTACAACGGATATGACCAATCTAAATTATATTATATATATTATATATATATTATATATTAAATATTCTTCAGTAATGGTTTTTTTCCTAATGTATACATGGTGTACATTTAAACGTAACTTTTAAGATCTGAATGAAAATTGGATAAAACATTAATTTTAAATTTTTCGAATACCCCAAAATGAAACTTCTACAGGATACCTCTCAACTCTTACCATCAATAACACAGGTATGTATATTTCTAAAGGCCCCCTTCTTTTTCAAATATATTGTTATAAAATGTACACTCCTCTAAACCCTTCAACCCACTAACATCAACAAGTTTTAACTAAACTCAGACACGTTTCGACAGCAACGCAGATAATGCCGCCTTGATAATGACAGCGTAGTGTTTTACTTCTGCACAAGAGATCCAGTGAAGAACTTCTGTACACTCCTGTTTTTTGAACTTGTTTTCCACTCATGCTTTTGTCTTTTTAAGGAATCCAACTTTCATAAGATGTGTGGATTATTGGTAAAATATTAACCCGATAAGTGAAAGTTAATTGTCGGGAAATAAACCCTTGCTTTACACCAAAACTTAGTCTAATACCTCTACTAAATATAGTTGAACACCGTCGTTTTAGCGACGTAAAGATTAAGAATTTAACACCGACAAATCACATTTCTCTGTATTTTATTTTGACATATAACTTTTCAACGTTTAGTTGGATAGTTTCGTCTACACTTAAAGGGGTTAGTGTAAAATTGCGATAGAAATCGAAACTTGTCCCATTACAACAGAAGTAATGGTTAACAGAAAGAATGTTATATATAGAAACTTGTGAATAGGATTTGTGACAATTTATTGACGCAAAGATTACTGATTTTTATTACAGATTACACAAAGGGGTCTGTGGTAAATGCTTGTTTAAATTTTCTCCCTTATTTTGTTTTTTTAACTAGCCTCAAAGAGAAAATAACTACCTTTCACTTTGATTTATCCATCCAGGTAATTTTATAAAAAAAATATATCTCCACTGGATGTCTACCAGCAATATTTCGCTAAACTCAACTCTCTGTGGATCATCTAGCGTAGCTTTGATGTTTCTGTAATGTATACGATACGCTGAAGTATTGGACTACTCTACGCATTACAGTTTATGCATATGTTTTAAGATATGTCATATCTCTAGTTTAATTAGCTTTGTTGGAAGTCGCTGGCCTAGGCAAGTCTCCCACTGCTTTAAAAAATAGTCTATAGTTCTTTTTGTATTTCTAGTGAATTAGTTTGATATGCAGTCTAACAAGTGTGTGGTAGAATAGTATGTTTTAAGCGGTATGGACAGATGGACAAATAAGTAAGCGCCACTCAAATATTCCAAGCAAATGATATTTACTTTCACATCATTATTTTCTCCATCTTCTTATATTATATTATTCTGTATTATTACATATTATATTGCGTGGACTTATATCCACCTCTGTGGGCCATCAAATCACCATATCACCATGTTATATACGAGCTTTCACAAAATACCCTTATGTCTCTACAAAGGTAACGGCTTATTAACGGCCAAATATATTTTAAATATTATATATATACATAGTATATAGGAAAATACGTATTAGAACTGTAGTATCTGGAAAAAAGAAAATTAAAATTGCATCTGTTCATATTTCAAATTTTACAAAATTCATTGTCCAAAATTATTGTACGAGTTTGTGATCAAATATCCTAGCAATTAGAAAAGTTATTTCAAATACCCTTTTTTCTGTTTTATCTTTATGTAGGATTCGTAGGAATTCGTAGACGGTTCGACGTATGTAATTTACCACCGTCTAACTTCTATTAGAAAACTTTTCTATAATTTCGAATTAATTTAATCGATACGCACAGGGGTAATTTTCTCTTCTTTCAGTTGCAACTTTCGACCGTGAGGTTCGAAAATTTTAGATTGACATATTCCCCAGATGAATTTTCTCATGAGATGAATACGTAAACTTTATACTCATTATAACTTTGATTTAAGAGTTTTGTTCACGTAACATATTAACGCAATTTATTTCAGTATGGAATAATTCAGCGGACTATGAGCAACTGTTTAATAGAATGAATAGAAATGGAAATATTAGTTTAAGACGTAAGTTGAAAGGAAATCACGATTGAGACAAGTACATATATCTAGAGTATTTCATTCTATTCAGATGTAATTTCTATATTCGGTAAGTTTTGCTATTTAAATTTCAGTAAGCTATATAATATTTCCTGAGAAAATGTGCAGGAAATTAGAAACAGTTTGGGTTTAGAAAATGACAGTTTACTGATTATAAAAAAGAGTTGTGTTTAAGCACAATTTTTTTTTTTATTTTGAATGTAAATTTCAGGACAACAAGCGGACAGACTCCGTATAAAACTTGCGTCTACATACTATCTTTAATAGCAAGATATAACAATAAGAATACTAATAAACCATACCAATATAGACAGAACAAAGAAGTAAATATTCTACATTCTACAACAAAATAAAATCTAGTTATTATATTAGATGAGCTTTTGCAAACCATTGAACGATTTA
Organism: Holotrichia oblita; assembly: GCA_023690525.1. Taxonomy (NCBI): domain Eukaryota; kingdom Metazoa; phylum Arthropoda; class Insecta; order Coleoptera; family Scarabaeidae; genus Holotrichia; species Holotrichia oblita. The sequence continues at coordinate 159,753,406 of CM043016.1, forward strand.
AAACACCAATGAGCAGATTTAAACTACTAAGGTATCTCAAATTCAGTAACAAATGATTTAGAAACACATAACGGAATCCACAAGTAAGAATCCTATAATACCTTCTTTGAAATATGTAATATATACTACGTTATGTATACCAGTTTAAGTATATAACAATTAGAACAGGATAGCCATATGTGCAGGCAAAAATAATTAAAATTAATTAAGTATTACACAAAAAGAAGTTGTTTGTTTTCTTTCTCATTTATTTTAATATGAATGAATGTTATTTAGAAAAATAACAATAATAGAGACGCTATGTGTAATTATTCAGGAAAACAGGAACCGTGAAAGTTGATTATTTATAGGTTTGAAGTACATAATATGCGAGCCAATAATTTAGCACAATTAATACTAACGTAAGCAAACATCTTTGGGTCAACTTAAAAAAAAATTGGATTGGGCTCGACGATTATAATTATTATATCTTGTTAATCTATATTCTAAGACTCAGCTCTGAGATTCTACACAGCCTTCATTTTGGACTTAGGTCACGTGTACATCGGTTGTGATGCATTCGCTTTATTAATTATAACTATAGCATTTGCTGTGCATGTTATTGTAAATATTAAGTTATTACTTTTTTATTTTGTGGTAAGTGCGGCTGCAACGATTTCCCAAGCTGTTTTGCCTATCGAGACTATCCACTGGAACTCTTATTGTGTAAATTATTACTTTGTTATCTCACCGTAAATAATATTCTGCTGTTAATTAGGTACCAACAGCGAACTGTAGCTCAACCAGACCATCAGTATTCTAGCTATACAGCTGTTGAATATAATATACATTATCATTACTGGTATATACCATACAACAAAGTCCGTGAAGTTGAGCGGATCTATCTTACCAAACTCAAGCAGAGTAGTTTAATATCTCAATAGCGAAATGAGCACAAATTCTGAGCTCTATAGCACAAATTGAGTACTAATTTTTGAGACTACTCTGGTTGAGTTTCGTAAGATGGGTCCGTCTAACTTCACGGACCTCCAAACATAGTAGTCAACGAGCAAACACATGTTTTGGCTTTCCATAGTCTTATACCAGGGTTTTGCAAAGTTTCGTTTTAGGTCCTATATTTCAGGAATTATGTATGTATGTTAATAGCATTAGTCTGACAATCAAATAACCAAACATAGATTAAAATAAATGATGCCGTCAATAATTTGAACATAAATTTCTGTACCAACATATATTATTTATTTATACTTATACAGTTTAACGATGAACTAGAAAAACTCATCAGTGCATGATGTGATTAATTTTACAACGTAAGTAAATTTCGATGCATGGTACAACAAGCTTTTGCTCAACATTCGTCGTGATAGCAGCTCTTGCTGATTTCTCCAGAATAGGACGCTAACCACTGGAAAATATGCATGCTAAATGTGATGCTAACGAGCAATGAGACAAGTACATAAACAAGAGTAACAGGAAACTAATGTCAAACTAATTATCATGAGCGTAAGTCACCTGGCGGCCTTGAAAACAGGGCATGCGTCAGTTAGTAAGTTAGTATGCTTGTTGACATCGAAACAGGTCAATACCGGTATTGTTGCGTGGTTAGATAGTTTTCTGTCGAGTGAAATGGCACAAAATGTTCGAGTCAAGTTTTCGTTACTATGTCTAACTAACTGTCAAATGAACCAAGCAAATTTGGAGCTTCGCGGTGATGCTTGTCAAGTTCTCTCAAGTTTAAACACATTACATACAATAAGTGTAGACTAGCAATTACTAGCAATTATTCCCAAACAGTTATAATTGTACTCATTTAATTTAAAGTTGATAAGGAGTACTAGCTGTACAACGTCAGGGGTAAACGGGAAGGATAATGGGATTGCAGCTACTGACGTTAGAATTAAGAAGATGTGAACCTTTATTCGTTTCTAATAACTAATGAGCGAAAGCTGATAAACAAATAAAGGTTCACGTCTTCTTAATTCTAACGCCTGTACCTGCAATCCAGTTATCCTTCTCATTTAATTTTGTTAAACATAAATTAATTCGTTTGAATACTTGAACTTGGTACTTTTAAAACTTCGTGCTTCACATCATTCTGTACAAATATTATAAATGTTACAGAAAGACACTTTATAGGCCCTCTGCATCAAACAGATTAAAATAGTATCAAATACTGTACTACATCTGCGATTAATTTGTTCAAGTTTACACAGAACTTACTCGAGCAGAAATGTAGACACTTTTCATAAAACCCTACTCGAATTAATCCCTGTTGTTAATAATTCAAATTACGACTATATGTCTATAAACTTCTAGCATTGTGCTTCGTCCAGATAGTTCCATACATATGTTATCAAACTTTGTAAAACTTTAGTATTAGTCAGCTATAAATTCCGCACAGGATCTCGTCTATCTAAACTAGGTCACTCAACAGAATCTAGGATATATCCCATAATATGTTGCGTAAGCAGCTTGTGTAATTTTTAATTTGCTGTTCAAACTAATACACTTTTAAAGGGTTTCATGTATATTTAGTTAGGGTTATGTGCAGGCTCGAAAGTATCAAATTACGTTCCCTCTTTAGAAAATATTTTATGGTTAACATTAAATTATCCAGCAAAAGCAATTTCACGTAAAATATTAATGTGCGTCTCGAGAGTATCAAAGTTATTATTAAATTGCAACGTATAAAATATCAAACTTACTTAAGGTATCAACAAAAATGTTACATAAAACTTTGTCGGATGAATATTTGGTAACATTCCGATACATTTCCATTCCTGTCGAGGGAAAATTGTATCCGATAATTTGTGATAGCATGTTTTAACGTGCACGCTCGATTAAATTACATTTCTAATGCCCTCAATTTATATAAGGCACGACGAGTAAAACGGCTTTGCGGAAAAATTTACGACGAAACACTTTATATGTAGTTATAATAAAAGTTGGGTACTTCAAATAGCTGATACGAGAAGAGGCGCCCGTAAAATTGCTCTAAATATTTTCCAGGATCATCAACCGGAGGATAATGTTCTCCGTGATGGTACGCAAAAGTCTGAAATATTTGACACCGTGGACGGCAAATATTACGGTCGACAGAATTTATTGTGATAACACGTCAAGTCCCTCAAATGGCTGTGTACGGAGGAGAAACAAATTCAAAAGCCACTTTTAACGACCCAAGTTGTTACCCGGTAGTTCATTTTGCTTAATGTAATATATACTACCTTTAAATATATTTTGTAAAATGTTCGTATAATTGGATCGCGTTAAAATTATTAAATTATAGTTGCTTCCGCGTTTAATGGGGGATTTATAATCACAATAAGCAGAAATCATTGAAAATGGATGTCCACAAAGTTCCGAAGGAATATACTATTGAAATTTGTGACTTCCAACAGAAGCCATAAAATGTGGGTCAACATCTGACGCAAGTAGTATCCAAGTACATCTTGGAACAAAAATCTGCGATTCTACAATTCTTTTGTCTACAAAATTTTGTACTCATGTACACCACTTTTGTCAAAATTGTCTGTCTAGTTAACTTTAAACTTCGAAGTGGAAATGACCGATTACATATTGAGGCATTTACACTTCATATCACAATTTCATTCTTCCTGTGAATATTTTCACAGGAATACCCAGAACTGAGTCCAAAAAAAGCTAAAGGAAGCAGCAGTATAAAATTATAACTCCTTGACAACATTTAGCAAGTTACAATATAAATAATGCATATGAAATTTTATTCTACACCGTTTATGATGATTACAGCAAAAATATGAAAGAATATATATTAATTTGTATAGGTGGCGTTTATTTGTTCCTCTATGTTGTTATTCTTCAAAGTAGTTTCTATCGAGATTCATATACTTTCTCATATTGCCGGACTAATTCAGGAAACAATCTTTTACTAAGAACTAACTGTGATGATTGCTATGTAACTGTGTCAATCATGACACCAATTTGATATTTCTCTCCTCCAGATATTTCGTTGATTAGCTGGCAACGTGAGAGTTAACAATGACATGGCATCATGACTAGAGATCATGAGATTTTATTGAAATCTTGTGCAGCGATATAGAACAAATAAAGGCATTGCAAATTGTAAATACTTTATATGATTTATTTCGTTGTGTCATTTATTATATTGCATGTTCTTCTATATGGTACAAGTAGAAACAGAACATACGAAATATTTCTCAAGTAGCAAAAAACAGGTGATAGCATTATATACAGATTTAACACTGATTTTACGACAATAAAATACGATGCGAAAGCAGCTAATATCTGGCATGAGAATGCTTGAAACATTACCCGAGAAGATTTTTTGATTGGTGCGAAAAGAAAGTAGAAAGTTGAGAACCGGAATATATTTCTTAAAATTGAGGGGAAGGAATATTTGTATGTAAGGATGGCCGTCTTTTTTTGTCTAATAATAAGATATCTCCCGTCCTTAAAAGACTCCTAACTAGTCCGGAATTATCTACAGCTTTAATTAAAAACCAGAAAGTAACACAACGTTAACCGGAAAAAGTCGATTGCAAACATGGTTTAACATACTTACATATACTAGACTTTCAAAATAGTAAAATATGAAACAGCGTTCCATTAAAAAGGCTATTTTTCTTGAAAAACTATCTCAACAAAAGATATTGAATTATTTTTTTAAAATAGTTTTTGGTCAAACGTCAATACATGTGCCAATGACACGTTCGTCGTGAAACTCATACACTGTTCTAATTCTAGAGTATTTAATTCCCTCTCACAGAAAAAAATAATTAAAGATAAATTTGATGATCGGACCAGCTAACCTACTGGTCTCTCTAGGCCATTTTCTTGTCCAAGAAACTTGAGATTGGAATCGTCCTGTTGAAGCCATTTGCTACTGGTGCAAAATAAAATGCGTACGTTACACCATTCAAAGCCTTCTAAAAAGTATAATTCTATGACTCGGTCTCCGATGAGGCCACACCATGAGCATTGTATACATTCACCAGCCATTACTCTTGAAGGTTGCCTCGTTAGTCCATAAAATTCTGAGTTGGATAGAACCGTTCGTGGTTAATAAAGCAGTTCCCGAAATGAAAATAATTCTTTCAATGTCATCTTGTCGAAAATGTAACGTTTTATGGATATATTACAAGTTTGTACGGCCAAAAATCATTTCAGCCTACACACAGAATGGACATAAACTTCGGTTGTTCAGGTTTATCCTCTTCCTGCCAATGTTCTACGTTACTTTCTTAGGTTCCGGGATTGAGCTTTGGGTTTGTGGCTGCTCTTTTTTCACTGTGAGTTTTGCTATCCTACATGCTGTTATTTACGCTACACATTTATTGATCTGAGTAATTAGTGGCGACGACCTGAAATAAAGTAAAAGCGTTTCCACTATCTTGTATATACAGTTTCCATTCATCTATATATGTAATTGCAATTCTGAACATCAGAAAATTTGGTCATTCTTGTTTGACGTAACTAAATGGAAGAACTATTAGCATAAAAAAGGGATGCTTCTTGTAACATCAACTTATAAGAATTATCTAGAACTGTGGTAATTTATGTCTAATTGTTTGTAAGAAACAATACAGAAGAGCGCAGAAATAAGATTAAGATCAATTATTTAATTTTAACAATTTGTACCCTTCTAAGGTGTAACTGTATTATTGCTACAATAACCGAGTCAAAATTAAGTATAGACCGGGATAAATGAAGATCTCAAAAAAAGCAACGATACGACTAACACGTTTATCGTTTCTGACAGCTATGTTATTAGTGCGTTGTTTTACCTTGTCCCGTCTCGGTATCCTTATATCATCCTCCGTGTTAGTAACTTGAAACTTGGAGTTATTATTAACTAATCCCATGAGAAATTCGTAACTTCGCTTCTGTCGGCTAGTCGCCGTTGATGCGGTGCCCGTCGTGAATTTTGGCTTGAACTCACCCCCCTTAGTCATGGCCTCGTGTGATTCGAAAGACAACTCCTCTGTTGTGCTGTTCGCTTCCGTGCTTGAGGGCTGGCATTCTTCCTCGATTATCTGTAACAATAGAAACAAAAATAAGTAAAACCACAATATACCAGAGAAGCATATGGTACATAGGAAAACAATCCGAATACTCTGTCCAGCGTTTAAAAGTGTTATACTTAAAATAGAATCATAATATAATATCAACTGTATTTTCTGTTGAATTGGTCCAGAACCAATGCTTTTTTCCTAAACGTACGTCGTTATTGCAAAAAAAAAACATTTTTTAAACGTATTAATTTTCAGAAATATTTGAATTCGTATTTATGCTATTACGTAAAGGATATTTAAATGAGAAAGTTTCTGGCGCGATTAAGCCATAGGAATCCGCCTTGCGGTGTGCTACTTCCTACCTTGCTCATTAGAGGGCATGGGGTTGGAATTAGTCCATAGACGGAGGTATTATATAAATAAGTTGAGAGGTGCAAGGCGATGAAATTAGATCTTGCATTCGGAGTTGCGCTGATGAGACCTGGAAGATCGAAACCAGGTGGTCCGCTTCTACTGCTTGATCTATTTTCATTGCATTCGTCTGCAGGGTGAATTCCAACAATATACCATGAGCGCCTCTATTACAAGCATTTTTTTGGTTAGTTAGAGGACAAGTTGAACTTCCCGCTTTAAATTTATTTTAGGTTGACCAAAGTAATAATAAAGGTGCTTTGCATTATTATAAATAAAAATTTCATGTTTCAATTTATTATTCAGCTTGTGTGCAAATTCCATTCTAACCGTCATTTGGTTTACTATAGACAACAATCATCGGAGTTAAAGACATTTATTTTTCAAAGGCATTGTCGAAGTAGTCGGGAGTGGTACTCAATATTATCATGTTATTGAACCTGCGTAGAAGCAATTTTTGGATGTACACATATTGTCTTGAAGTAACTGTAAATGGTGACAGAATAGAACAATAAGTTCAACTAAGTCATTACGAAAATTTAGAGCATAATTAGTTAAACTTTATGTTAACGTTGTGTTGTCAGTTGCCAAGTTTAAAAACGAAAATAAATTTTCGTAAGATTTGTTGATATCACAAACAAATTAGATTTTTGCTATTGTGATATTTAAAGAACAATTGAAATTGTTTACATAAGGTTTGTTCCTATTTATCGATCGATTTCGGATTAGTATGTGATAATCACACTGCGCATGTTCTATCAACAACCAGTTTCAGATCAAATTGCATTAATAATTTGTTGGAACGAAATAACTTTTTTTACTTGACACCAGATGGCGTGTATAGAAAAATTGATAAGCTAGACAGACTTGCATTGAAATACGCATGCGCTAAAAATCACAGCTTTTGGTTTGTTGAAAATCCTCAAACTGCTATGACTGTCCTCTGATAATCCTCAAATCGCATTTTGTTATGTTGGAACTACGTATTATAGTCACGGATTTTCAATTTGTCGTTGTTGGAACGCTTATTTTCTACTGCGCTTCCTACGGTTAATCACCGATTGATTTGCACGCATGTAACGTATAGTTTAGAAGAATTACAAGACGATATTGTTAGAAATATGAGAACAATCAATGTCAACATTTTGATGGCGTTATTTTTTAATATAGGAATAAAAATGTTAAATTTGTTTTTAGATATGATTATACTGTTTAGGTAAGAATAATAGTCGTATTTACGTTTACTGTACGAGTATTTACCTTTTTTATATTTTTTATGTAGAATGTATTTCTGTTTTTAATCAATAAAGAGCATGGTATTATTTTAGAATCCTTTTATAAATATTTATTGAGACGCCTGTAGGCTTAAGGTAGACAAAGTAATAAAAAAATTGCAGAGGAAATTTATTTCATCTTCATTCTTTTTAGGTCACCCTATTTATGGTCGTTGTTTTTGAGGCTTAACCGTGGTCGTGCTGAAAGAATGTTCAATTCTGATTTTTTAAATATTTGCGGTATAGCATATTAAATAATACTATATATATTATAGAATTATGTTAAAATATGCTGGTTGTTAGTTACTGAACTGGATAGGTACGAAAATATTTCTAACTATTCACTTAACTGTGTACGCATGTATAGAAATCACGTTTACATAATAGCAACAATGTAAGTAAGCAGCTTTGAGAAAATTAATGCAATTCAAATTGCTTAATTTGTTCTGCCGGTATCTATAGTACCAATATACAGTAAAAATATGTTCATTAATTAAAACTGCTTGTTTGGCATATACATCGCCCGAATACTACGCTGATCTGCAATCAATTTCCCCTAACAATTGACTGAGGTTTAAATTAAGGTTGACTGGTTTCACAAATCTGCGTAGTATGCAATATATTGATTTATAGACCATTATATATCTAGTGTACAAATGGTGTTCGATAGAGTGCCATTGTATGAGAGACAAAAATGCGATCAGGCGTTTAAGGGTGTATATGTGGTTGTAAACACCTGTCATTTGCATAGTATACAGTTCATATTTCATATGTCAGTCTTCCAATTACGTGATTGCTAGCATTTGCGTATTTGTTCCTTCAATTGAGGAATTCTTACGACGTTGCTGAATAATTAAACTGTTATAATTACATTACATTTCAGAGATATCGCACTTTTTAGATTCATATACTAGTTGAAATTGGTTAAAGTGAGATAGCACTGTATTTGAAGGTACTAATACTTAATCTAGTCTGGCCATTGATTCTGCTAAACGATTACACCGAGGAACAGAAAAGAGACTTTGTCTCAGAAAGATAAGATGTGATTCCGAGAGTTTGTTTTTTTCTAAATCCAAACATGATATTAATTTTCCCTCAAAAATGTCGAGAGGCGACTTTAAAACTTCAAACAATACTTTCAAAACAATATATTTATCTCGTAATATCAATTATAAGATTTAACCGTAAAGCAAAAAGAGAATGAAACGATAATGTTTGTATCCATGTGGCTAGATAATCTACACCTTAACAATTTCGTTAAAATTGAGCAAAAATTGTGCCTGTCATATATTCTTCCTTCTATTTTCCATCAAAGCTGCTTAGAAAGTTTTTTCTTACTTACTGATGTAGCTCCTCGGCAAAGGCAGTAAAATGTTCCATTATAATAGTATTCCAGTTGACTTGATACCGTCTTTCCATTCCTTTTATATTGTGATGAAATATTTCACTTTGTTGGTCATTGACATCACCCAAATTGTCTGACAAAATAAAAAGCTAAATCTCCAAGCTAGTCGAATATCTTTTTAAACGTTGCCAGTATACTTATTGGTTACAATGTCATTCTAGTGTTGACACTTTTTTGCCCATTAATAATCTGTTTAAGCGTTATCCATTTTGGCGTTAAATACGCCAAAAAATTCATTTCTGTAAATATTAAGTCACAAAATGTTTCAAAAATGATGAATTGTTGAATTCAGCACATTACAAATCACACACAGTATCAAAACGTTTGTTTATCTTTGTTATTCCTATATAAAATTCAATATAATGTGAGACTATACTACTTGAGATAATAAAACTCGCATTGCGCCTATACAACAGACACCATCCGCACGCTTATTTAATTTTGTTCGAATTTAAATTGCAAAAGTACGATGCCGAACTTCTCACTTATCCAACAATGTATATAAATACGACGAAATTTAAAGGGCCCGCTTCGCAATGAATACACATTCAGAAACTAGAATTTAAATTTAAATGCATTTTCATTATTTGTTAAACGGTCGCGTTTATTTTAACTGCTGAAGCTCAGTGAGATTCAACAACAAAGAACCTATTCAGAACTGTGTTTAACGATGAACAGTCATGACTTGTGAATTCGAGTGTATGTTCGATGAAATAAATAATGTTAAAACTTTTAAGAGATGAACATCGACGATAACTGCCGACTATGCCGAAAACAGAAAGAGACAATAGATCACCTCACTGGCGCATGCCAAATCTTAGCGCCACGCGAGTACACCGAAAGACATGATGCAGTAGCCAAAATCCTACATCTTGAGCTGATGAAATTGGTGATGAAAGACGAGCAAAATATACATTACAGTAAATATCAGCCTGAGAATGTTGTGGAAAACCAGGAATATCGTTTATACTGGGCGCAACCCATTACAACGGATACAACGATTATGCATAACGTTCCAGACCTAGTGCTCACCAATAAAATACAAAAGAAGACGCAGATCATAGGCATAGCGGTGCCTAATGCCATCAATCTGTCCAAGAAACACCAGGAGAAAATGAACAATTACCTGCCTCTTGCCATCGAATTGAAAGCTATGTGGAAACAAGAAAGAGTGTCGATAATCCCAGTAATTATTGGATCAACAGGAGAAATCCCGAACGCACTGCACCTGTCACTACAACAACTTGGCGTGCCACCTAACACCTACAAAATCATGCAAAAAGCTGTCATCATAAATACATGCAGTATAATAAGAAAAGTCTTGAGCAATATGTAAAATGTAAAACAAAGTAACCAATAAATAAAAGATAAGTTAAACCCAAAACGAGCCTAGCCCGTTGGCAATTTGCCCCAGGCAGGTAAAGGTTCCTGACCTCTTCAAGGTCAGAGAGTGCGCTGGGCCAGTTATTCACATAATAATAATAATAATAATAATACATTTTATTTCCATCGTACATACAGTGTAGAAAACGTCAAATAAATACTCTGTCAAAAAACATATTAAAATATACTTGTACATTATTGCCATAAGTCATAACTATACACATATAATATGTAGGTACACATATGTAGGTTACATAGATATACACCGCATAAGAGACATTAATTAAGAAACAATTTCATTAAAAAAGTGATCTATATCATACAATGCTTTATCTGTTAAATACCTTTTTAAGCGGGTCTTGAATTGATTTTTGTTCAATGATTTAATATTTTCGGATATATGGTTATAAATTTTAATACATTGGTGAACCACATTTTTTAAAATTTTTGTCAAGTGTGTAAACGGCGGTAAGTACCTCTCGTATCATGGCTATGGTCTAATTCATACGTTTTAAAAAAACTCATTTTAGTGAAGCTTTACAAATACAGCGCATTCCAAAATATATAAACATGGCAAAGTTAAAATACGTTTGTTTTTAAATACATTAATGCTAGTATCCCTAGAACTAAGGTTGAGCATTGATCTTATACATCTTTTTTGTAGTATAAAGATTCTGTTAGCGTTAACCGAGTTACCCCAAAACACAATACCATATTTCACCCTAGAGTATGTATACACCCGCGTAATAGGCAGCCATCACCGCCTCGGTACCAACCATTTTTGCAATAGATCTTAATGCATAAAGCACAATTTGTTTGCAATATTTTCTACATGATGTTTCCAGTCTAATTCATTGTCTATGGTCCACCCAAGGAATTTTGCTTCAGTAACACAGGAAAGGTTCTGTTTTTTTTATATTAATAGTTATATCATCTCTACAGTTGAAACTTAGCAATTTGGTTTTATTTATATTTAACTTTAAATTGTTATTGCTGAACCATTCATTAAATATCGTAAGCATTCCTGTCAACTTAGAAAGCAGATTCTCTTTTTCTGTACCACGCACTACCGCCGAAGCATCATCTGCAAACATCAAAGTTAAATTTTCAGTTGTTCCAGGTAGGTCATTGATGTAGAGTAAAAACAGCAGTGGTCCCAATATCGATCCTTGGGGAACGCCTTGTAATAGTTGTTTCCATTCAGATTTTATTTCTTTTCCAGATCCATCAAGGCCACTACACTTTAATATCTCAGAGACAAATACGACCGCAGCCAGCTCAATGTCACACCACGAAATCCTAAACGTTCTAGTTTATCTAATGATAACTGATGATGAACGCTGTCAAAAGCTTTAGTTAAATCCATAAGGACACAAATTGCAGATTCTTTCTGATATAGTGCATTTATAATTTCTTATAACAGTTGAAACATAGCACGAGTCGTGAAACGGCCCTTGATATAACCTTTTTGATTTTTATCGAAGATATCGTATTTATGCGCAAAATTTGTTATTCTTTTAAGTACAATTTTCTCAAATACCTTGGAAACATTTGATACCAACGCTATCGGTCTATAATTTTTGTAATCAGTTTTTTCACCGTTCTTATATATAGGTTTTATAAGAGTATATTTTAATGCATTGGGAAATATACCAGTTTGAAATGACTTGTTGATAATATCCATCATTGGGTGTGCTAAACTTTGAGCGCATTGTTTTAATACCGAAATGGGTATTTCGTCATAACCCGTAGCAGCTGTGTTATTTAAATCATTTATTGTTTGCACTACTTCATGGTAATCTGTTAAATACAAAGAAAATGATTGTTTTGCGTATTTTATATTTTCACTTATTTTGAAATTATTTTGACAGGGATTATCTGTCGCATTAATAAAATACTCATTAATCTTAGATAGAATATCTTCCTTTTCAATATTACAGTCTTTGAACAAATCCAAACTAAAAGTATGCTGCTTATTATTTTTACCTTGTAGGTGGTGGATAACATCCCAAGTGCCTCTGACAGCATTCCTCGATCTCATTATATGGTTAGAATAAGTTTCTCTCTTCAATTTCTCTATTTCATTTTTAAGATGTTCACAAAAATTGTTGTAGTCTTTGTGTGATATTCTCTGGCTGATCATATCTTCATATAATTGCCTTTTGATTTTCGAGAGTGTTCTGATGTTATCTGTCAATCACTCATCCCCGAACGAATGCGTGTTTATTGTTTTTTTTTCTTGCATATTTGTCCATTGCAGCGACTATAATGTTTAAGAAGTGAACGTAACTCTCATTTACACAGCTACCTTCATGTACCTTCTGCCAGCTCTCTTTCTCTAATTCAAATTTTAATAATTGCAAGGTATTGTTCGAGAAAATTCTTCTACTAGTTTTCGTTGGTATGTGATCATTTTCAAAAGTATTATGCGTAAAACTAATCATCTGAGCCGTATGGTCGGATAGTATTGTTATCAGAACTTCAGCACAGAAACCTTCTGCATTAGTAAATACATTATCAACATGTGTTTGGCTTGTAGTTGTCACTCGTGTAGGCTCTTCAATTGCATGGGTCAAATTATAACATTTAAATAGGTCTTTAATTTTATTTGAGTGTCTGTTGTCACTCATTAAATCAATATTGAAGTCGCCGCTGAATAAAATTTTATATTGTGTGTTTAATTTTTGCAGTGTGTTTAATTTTTACAGAATGATTACACACATATACGCATGTGCTTTAAAAAGTGACAAAAGTAATCAATAAGCTTATTCCAAAATGAATCAGGGGATGGTCTTTAATCAACTATAAATTACACATAAACTGTAATTTAAGAATTATTGCCGGTGGGTTTTATGGTACCGTTACCTCTCTTGTTTTACTGTTAACATTTATAAATGTTTTCCAACTTGCATCACAATTGCATAAGCTTTAAAATTTTGTTGTATTCAATAGAAACGTAATGCAATAATTGAAGGACGCTACTTTTTCCAACTTGCTCAAGAAAAATACTGAAACAAGGAAAATATGTTTCTTTGGGTCCTTATTTAACGTTACTTTGCTCTAAAACTCGACTATTTAATGAATTCTTCGCATTTATTGTGGTATGTAAGAAGACAGCTGTACAATTTTGTACTGCAAGAAGATTCAACAGCACCATATCAGGAATAAATCGAACAGTAAGAGGATTAGACAAAATCACTTCCTAAATGACGATTCTAAAGCAAGATAAATTTCTAGCGAAATCTGAAGCACACGAAGTACTTTGGTCAATCACAACATGGCGTGTGGGACTCTCACCCACTAAAACCCGTCAATGCCCTCTGTAGTATCTGGAACCGTTGGTGATTAACATCAAATACTACCGGCACCTAATCTAGCTACACCTGTGTCACACATGCAATATAGCCAACAATGTTCTACACATATATGCACGATTTAACTGTTAATAATAATTAATTAACTGTACGATTAACTTTTTTAACCGTTAGTGCATTATTTTACTAACACTGTAGGTTTGTTAAATGTTAGCATAGCAAGACCGTCCATTGAGACCATGTATTATGCTGGAAATTTATTGATTTATTTATTTGATTATTAATTGATTTATATCAATAGACAAGTTTATTAATTTTGAAGCTTTCTTATTATTTTTCTATTTTTATAATTATTAATTTTCTAAACTTGTTATACATCATCGTAAAATCGGTAAAATCGGCCTTCTTTTGATGAATAAGAAAAAGAAAAAAATGTAAAAAAATGGGGGGTACAGGGTACCCCGTCCCCCGTTATTAACTTTTTGCGAATACGGACGACGCCACCCTTAGGATCATGCAATATACTGCAAATTATGTTAAGAAAAAAATTTAATATCTGCTATAATTTAGGAAATATTGGCAAAAATTAAAAAATCGTCGAAACTGGAAAGAGGTGTACCCCAAAATCGTGCGGATACGCCGATAAAAAAATACGTGTCTCTTATTTTAAGGTACTCTTTCGATCTGTAAAGTTTCATCGAAATCGGAGGGGGACACCCGCCGGTGTTCCCTTGTGAGATACTGTTTTGCAGTACTTACCACACTGCTAAAACATAGAATCCATATTCCGACTATAATTGTAGCTATAATTAGGCTAGCTCTTAACTAAATCCCAGCGTTTGTTAAATGACTGTATGTCCTCTTCTATCTCGCGAACAACTCCAATCTTTAGTAGAATAGCTGTCTATTACATCATTTCCAATTACGTTTGAATCCCGCATACACAGATTAATCAAAATTAGATCAAATGAACTAAAGTATATATTGCGAATAACGGTTAAACTTAGAGGCTAGTAATTGTACTAGTCGACCAGACACGGAGGTTTTGCAGTCAAGTGACGTACTCATGTTAGTTTTAGTACCACGCAACTTTTATAATTTAACTTTTCAACAAGTTTACATTTAAATTTTTTTGGAAACTCCGTTCTGGGTCCACTGTAGCAAAATTGATTATATATTATCTTCATGTAACGATTCACGATATCTGTTGTAGATCTGAAACCTAGATAATATTCAAAGAATAGAAAACAAGCTACTTAATACATACAATGCGTAAATATTACCAATTTTGAATATTACATAGGTACACCATTTATTTTAAAGTTATTTTGTCCCGAAAATTGTGTAGTGTAATTTCATAATCTGAATTATGTAATTATTGACACATATTTTCTTGATCGTATAGCTATAATGTAAAATCATCAACTATAAATTTTACTGTTTAATTTCCATGAGTGGTGAGTTTGCACACACACAGAGATAGGTATGACGGAATTTTCTCTGCCTACGATGAATAATTTCGACAAATTGCTAAAGTCGCTCGAGCTATCCAATATCATATCTGATTGTGAGTTAAACTTGACACTTACAAACGCTCTTAGTGCAATATGAATGTAGGAGCAAATTTTAAAGTACATTTAACCTGAGAGCTTAATTTACTACTAATGCTAAATAGCATTATTATGTGTACACAAAGTGTGAGAAACTTAATTGAGCGTACTTGTAGCAAACCCGTTGCAATGTTGACGGTTTCACTCAATTAATTTTAATAACACAAGAAAAATAATGACCCTACATATACAATGCATATCGTAAGTTGGTGCAGACACAGCAGCGTAGCACAATACCTATATGCTTTTGTGTTTTGTTACTGTGCTTGTTTGTTACTTTAAAAACACAATTATTTCAACACTGAACCTCATTTCACTGCAGACGCTAGTAACAAAAACAAATTGAAATGAAGTAAATTTATGTTTTTGTGTTATTATCTAATCACAAATTTTATTTCCTGCAAAACAAACGTATAGCTACATATGTATAAAGTCTACAGCAAGCAGATGTTATAATTTAAATTCTATAAGCAAACTCTAACTGAATCTTACAATCTCGCTACGCATGATCGAACGGCTACGAGTTTTCGATAATTTATTTATGAAGTACATAATATTAATTTATTAATAATATGTGCATTTGAAAATTTATACAGAAAAGTATAAAACATGCACAAATGCAGCGTTTTATTCTAAAAGGAAATTGTTGCAGATTTTGTTTGAATGCCAATATGTCAGTTTTCATGATGATAGAGCATTGATAGGATTGGTATATCGTCAATATTATATCAAATCCAAGTATATCTTAAATATTTTGAATAACATTAAGGACTGTTTTGTTTTCCGATTCTAAATTGTTGTTCTTAAGTAACACTTTTTGACTGATCTCACTCACTTATGATGTTCTTACAAATGAAGCATAAGATCGGACGGCACGATTCTCCGCCTCGGAGTGAAATATTTTACTTTCGTTATATAAATTCTTGTGTTTACTTATGTTAAGCGACAAAATGTAAATTAAGCAAAAAATTATATTAGTTCAGTTTTATGACGCGTGTAACTTTCTCGACAAGTATACACTACAATAGGAGGTAAGGTATAATTTTTATGGTATAGTCGCAGTAAAATCCTGTAGCTCCAAAACAGAGACTTTTTTCTAGCGGAGGGTCACCAGGGAACTAATGTTTATTTGATCTACAAAGAAAAGTATCACATCACATTTTAGATGACAAAATTTGATTGGTTTTCGGGCATTCTAGTAGACCTATCTTATTATTATTTGGTACTATGAAGAATAAATGATGATGAATGTTAGTGTCTACTACAATTAGTTTTCCAATGTTCTTATCCAGACAGCAGTCTCAGTATTTTAAGACCATTTGAGGAATAGATTCTTTTACAAATATATGTAACAGCACAACTGTGTGTCCAAGCGTGTCTTAGGAAAAAAGTTTCATTCTGATGCCAACAATTTTATATTCTTATTCACTGTCTTCTCGAATCTATTTACGTCCTCATGGTCTGACATAGTAACGTGACACTTAAGGATGAATTTATTTTCACAATAGATCGGAATTCAAAAAAAAAAACAAAAGAAAACAAAATAAACTTGTTAGACTTAAGACTTAAGTGGTATACTAAAGAAACCGAGTCAGCCTATACCTAAATTTAATTTTAATCCATTCCATTGTACACTCTGTTTCAAATTAAATGCGAATCGAGGATATTGTGTGCAGTTACCCGGTTCGCGGTGCTGTGTTGTGGGTGATCTATACTTTTTCATACATAGTGATGCGTAGTTCACGTTTTTTGGCGTCTAACAGTCACGTAATATCTCAATTTATACTGTTGCTATATTGGTTTTCATTATTTTAAATGCAATATATGTAATTGTCGTAATTTATAATGAATCAAAACATCGTTATCGATAGAACACAAAGTATTGTAAAATATATCGTGTAACGCCACGTAATTGAAAGTAAACTTGAAAACTAGATACGTTCCTCGTTAATAAAAGTAGAAAAAGTGGTTTTCGGTCTCGTATATATTATTTAAAATGAGACATATAAATAAATTTCATATGTATAATTTATTATAAAGTTTGTATTAACATAGCGAAAATAAATTAATAGAAAGGTAATTATTGTTCTTGGATTATAAATTTTACTATCATACTCGTTCAATAATACACATGGTATAGGTAATATAATCTTGGCTGTAGTCTCATTATTATAACTTCAAATACTACGTAATACTGTTGATTCGTAATACATTTGATTATCGTAACGATTGAAGAGAACATTACAAAGCTTCTCCGATGGAAAACGTGTGTTATTATTTATTATTATTAAAATTAAACATATCGTGTAGGTATCTGCTAAGAGATAGTGGTCTCCTGGAGTAGCTTGCTTAAAGGCGGAATTATATTGTATTAGAAAAACAGCATGCAGATATTTGAATTGGAAATCGACGACATGTCATCGTTTAAAATCTCGAGCACCTAAATAGTGGCTTCTTTCTGGTTACGCACAAAAGAATGCTTGCTGCTTCATATTATATAGAAATGCTATTATTTTAAAATGGTGTTGAGAATTGCTATCTTTAATAATCAAATTTGTCGTTTGATGTCTTTGTATATTGACTAAATAATGAGATGAAGCGTTCTTTATAAATAATACTTGGAGCTACAAAAATGTTTATGGAATTATATATTATGTTAAACAAGAATAACTGTTTTTGTATTTAAAACTCGGGATCATGCAATTATATAAGTGTATGTGTGCAGTTCTATTCGTTTTTAATTTCAGAGAAAATTATAAATAATAGATCTCGAATGTATCTATTCGGCTACTCTCAGGATTTATTTCGCATTAATGGTAAATAAAAAGCAATTATGTGTCACACATGATAAAGATACTCTCCATTCTTGTGACACAATATACCTTTGTTTACCACAAACAATTTGATTATTGATTGCGTAGTATTGCATATGTTACTTAGAAATAGAACGACTTTAATTTGGTATTTCCCTGATTTTAACACTTTGATCGGAAAGCTTGAAGGAAATCTTACTGTAGACAAACTTTATTAACCTGCCTAAAATAGTACTTGCGACGTCTTTATAATATTTGTGGCAGATGTAAATTGGACACAGAAAATTTTATATTGTTCACTTAATACCATATTTGAACAAGTTTCTAGGACGCAGAGTTTTAGTATTTTTTCTTAAGCTATAGAAATTTAGGTGTTAAGATTCAGCCTTTTATAATTAATCAGTAGACGAAGAAAAATGCCGCGATTTACAAATAATCGGTCTTATTTATTTTTATTTGCAATTCCAGTAACACTAAAATTATAATTTTTGCTATTACCTACGTCAGATTATAGTAATCTTTAAGAATATAACATTTATTAACTTAACTTAAAAAAACGGGACGACCCCATTGCATTTAAAATAATGAAAACCAATATAGCAAAAGTATAAATTGAGAAATTACCTGAATGTTAGATGCCAAAAATTGCAATGAATAATCAAATTGTTTGTGGTAAACAAAGGTATATTGTGTCACAAGAGTGGAGAGTATCTTTATCATGTGTGACACAATTGCTTTTTGTTTACCATTAATGCGAAATAAATACTGAGAGTAGCCCAATAGATACATTCGAGATCCTTTATTTTATATATTTTCTAATGATTTAGTTGCACACTTAGAAAATAAGGTACCTAATATAGATATTATCGGTTATGCAGACGATACAAATATTTTAATTTATGATAATAATATAGAGTTACTTTTTTCTAGGGCGGTTCACACCTACAAACTACTACTATATTGGGTAGCTACTTTTTTTACTATAAATAGATCACTAGATCTTACATGTGATCTTTTGCATAAGGCCAACACTGAACCTTCCAGTACACACAATATTCTGAGGCTTAGTTTTGATGAAAAGCTCCGGTGGCATACACATATCGATAACCTCTGTGCGAAAGTACGGAAAAATTATGCCTTGAAATTTATATCGCAGCAATGTAGTCCTTATATTTTGACTACTGTCTATTATTCTATTGTAGAGTCGCATATTAGGTACGCAATCATGCAATAGGGTAACAGTTCGCAAATTCATAGTGTTTTCTTTGTAAAAATGTGCAGTACGCGTAATAGCAGGGTTATCACCACGAGATTCTTGTAGAAGTGCGTTTAGAAACTTAAAAATTATTACGTTCACTAGTTTATATATGTATTTTCTCGGTGCGCTGTTTTTTCTATTACACCAATCCGGGTAAGTTTTTTGGAGCACGTTCAAAGTATGAGCATGGTACACGAAGAAAATATATGCTACTACCACCAGCTCACAGGATAATACTTTTTCAAAAAAATACCCAATATATGGAATGTAAGCTATATAATTGCCTTGGTTTAGATATCAGATCTTCGCCAAACATTTACATATTCAAGCGTAGGTTAAAAGACCATTTGCTCATGAAAAATTGCGATACATTGAAAGAGTTTTTTTTTTTAGGGTGATATACGTTATACATACATTTAGTCATATTATACTTGTGCATTTTGATGTATGTATTGACAATGTCAAATTTCTTAGGAAACACTGACATAAAAATTTATTATTATTATTATTATTATTCCATGTCTGCCCGGCCCCAGTGCCGCTACCGTATGCGGAAACGGTACAGCCAGTGACGCCAGCTGTCCGCTGACCCCCACCCATCCTCTTCCCTTTCCTTTTTGTTCCCAGGTACAGATCGGCAAGCGTTGCGGCGACTCCGGGAATGTCTACGAACCGACTGGCCTTCTCATCCGGCTGGGGAGTAGGCTGATGTGAGCTTGCTCTGCCGACGAGGATCCGCGACGCATTGTGAGGAACCAGCCACTTCGGGCCCTGATCAGGTAGTGTATGGTGGATGCAAGATGTCGGAATCTGTATTGCCCCGGGCGAGTTCCAGTCCGTCCGTGTATTCCGGGATTGGTGAAGCGAAGGTCAGGCCTCAGGGAACTGAGGTAGGATCCGAGGATCCGAGGGTATACGCGCTCCTGATTTTTTCGGCCCGCCCCTCCATACACGAAGCGCTGGCGAACTACTCAACATGGCAACTTTACCTACCAAGAAGAGAACGCCGAAGAATAGCATAGAAGAGAGCCCCAACGGTGCCTTCAAGACACCAACGGCGCAGCACGTTAGGTCGCCGATTACGATAGATCTGACGACATTTAACATCGTGAAACCAGGAGGTAGCAGTGATGACACCACATCAGCTCCAGATATGTCGTCCACAAAAGAAGTTATCTCCAAACTGCGATGCCGCCAAGAAGAGCAATTGCAGAAGTGCATAGGTGTCATCAAGACTATGAAGGCAGCTATTGGCAGACAGAAGAACGTCTCGATGGACGTAAAGAACGGCTTGAAGGAGCTAGAAGAAGCAGTGGAGATGATCTCTGATTGCAGGAAGAGATGGAAGAAGGCCGAGCTGCAAGCAGGAGAGCACGCGCAAAAGGCTTCAGCGCCTGCAACCAGAACGCAGGCTACTTCTGCTACGGGCAATAAGAACGTGGAGAAGAAGGAAATGCATCCCTCCGAGAACGTGTGGATGAAGGACCGAGCAGGCAGGAGAAAGCAAGCTCAAGAAGAGAGGAAGGCAGCTGCAAAGGCTTCTGACAGCAAACAGCAGCAGAAGATTGCCGGTGGTCAGAGAAAGGACAACGGTACCGACAATAAGAAGCCGAAGAAGAAGAAGCAGAGGAATCGAAACGCCAAGCCTCGATTGGATGGGCTTGCGTAAAAGCTGCGCAAGGGAAGTCGTATGCCGACGTACTGCGAGAGCTGCGCAGCAACGCGAAACCGGAAGAGACAGGCACCGAGATTAAAGCGGTGCGGAAAACACGTGCGGGAGATATGCTGCTGGAGTTAGGTCCCAGCACCAAGGATACTGCAGGTTTCAGCAGCGCGTTGAAGAAGATCCTGGGCAAGAAGGCTAACATCAGCACCCTAGAGCCCGAAGAGACGCTAGAATTTAGAGATCTAGACTGCTTAACGACAACGGAGGAAGTCCGCGCAGCAGTTAGAGCAAAGCTAGGAGACATGGACGGCGAAGTGAAGATCAGCCTCACCAACGCGAACAACAGAGGGCTGAGAATGGCTATCGTCCAACTTAGTCAGCGTCAAGCCCTTAAGCTGCTGGAAACACCGAGAATAAAGATCGGCTGGATAAACAGCAGAATAAGACGCAGGGTAGACATCGACAGGCTGCTTGTCCCGGACCAGACAGAAGAACTCAAGGCCTTTGTATCAACTGCGGAGAAAAAGGCCACCAACGGAAGGATTGCAAGAACAAAGCAAAGTGCTTTCTCTGCACGGGAGATACCGCGACACGCAGCCACGTCCCTGGTTCCGGCGCATGTCCCACCTTCAGAAGGGCATTAGATCAGGCAAAAAAGAGTCAATGACCAGAATCCTACAAGGCAACATGCACCGAAGCAGAACAGCAGACGATCTCCTCATCCAACTACAACTGGACACCGGAGTAGATCTGCTGCTTATCAGTGAACAATACCGGGATAAGGAATGCACCGGGTGGTACAGAGACACACTCGGCACTGCAGCTAATTGGATCCCGGACACGAATACAGTCATCGTCGACAACCACAGAGCCCGAAACGGATACGTGTGGGTAAAGAGCGGCACCATCACCTACGTGAGCTGCTATCTCACACCCAACGAGCCGATAGCGGACTTTCAGGGCAAGCTTGACAATCTGGAAGACGACCTTCGAGAAATGACAGGGTCCATTATTCTAGGAGGAGACGTCAACGCCAAAGCCGTGGAATGGGGTATGGAATACACCGATTCGCGAGGGAGACGCATATTGGACATGGCGGCCAGACTCGGACTCAGCGTGGTAAATGTCGGAGACACCACCACGTTCAGAAGACCAGGCTATGGAGAGACGATACCGGACATCACATTGGCCTCGGAGGACATTGTGCGGCACATCGTGGACTGGCGAGTCATGGAGGACTACACCGGAAGTGACCACCAGTACATAAGCTACCACGTGACGAGGCAGCAGCTGATCAGGCGAAATCCTGCTCTGCTCGGTGCAGAGCAGGATTAGGTAATGAGAAGAGTCACCACATGGATGGACGAACACGGCCTGACCCTGGCAACGGAGAAGACCGAGGTCGTTCTACTGACCAGGAGAAGAATCCCTAGGGAGATCGACATGACGGTGGATACGGAAGTCATAACCACTACAACTTCCGTGAAGTACCTTGGACTACGGCTCGACAGCAAGATGACCTTCTGGCAACAGATCCAGTCGTCGAGCGATAAGGCCGCTAAGGTAACGACGATGCTGAGCCGACTAATGGCCAACGTAGGAGGACCGACGGCGAGTAAACGCCGGCTTCTAATGATCGTCACCCATTCCATACTGTTGTATGGAAGCGAGATCTGGGCTGACACCTTACGGCAGGACAAGTACAGAAAGCGGATGGCTTCAGTACAGCGACGGGGAGCACTCAGGATTGCCAGCGCATACCGTACGGTTTCCGAACCGGCGGTGCTCGTGATCGCAGGAGTAACCCCGATAGACTTACTGGCTCAAGATAAGAAGAGAGTCTACGAGACATGACGAGACGTCGGTGCGCGACAAGCAAGAGCGGACGCTAAAGCGCTCACACGACAATGTTGGCAAGAGCGCTGGCAGAACGACACGAGAGGACGGTGAACGGCCAGACTCATCCGCAACATCACGGAGTGGATGGACCGAGACCACGGCGAGGTAAATTACTACCTCACCCAGTTTTCAGCGGACACGGGTATTTCAACGCATACCTAGCTCGAATGGGTAAAGCAGAGAACGCGACATGTCAGTATCACGACTCTGCGGAAGATGATGTTCGCCACAACCTTCTTCGAATGCGAGAGGTGGAGTGACTACAGAGACGCTCTACAAGACGAAGTAGGACCTCTAACGCCGGATAACGTCGTGCAAACGATGCTGTCCCGACACGACCACTGGCAGAAGATCGCCACGTTCGTCGAGAAGGTGCTGAAAGAGAAGAAGAGAGAGACCCAAGCAATGGAGGCAGCCGATCGAGGCTAACTACGAGGTGCCATCCTGAAGTAATGCGACCAGCGGTTCCGGGATGGATTCTACACCTGACAAAGTGAGGTTTTTTAGTGCGTGCGAGCCCCACACACCGGGGACGGGTCTCGTCCCTGATGGTGCGTTTAGGCATTTTTCCTCACTGGAAAAAAAAAAAATTATTATTATTATTAAAATAATATCTTTGGTTCATTGAACTTTTTAATTGCTCATAGTAATCAAAATGATATCCAAAATCCGATATGCACTAAATTAAAATCTATACCATTCAAAAATAAAACTTCACCTGGCGTTCGTACAATTGACTCAAGTTAATTAGTGGCCCAAATATTATAATTAATTTTCAATGTAGGGTTCAATTAAGTAGTAGTATAGTAAATGATACGTATAAAAACCAGACAGTTATATGTATCAATATTTCGAAATTTAATATTAATCTGTATGTATATATAACCTATTAAATAACTATCACTAAATCATGTGAATAATCCCCAATTCACAAATATTAATGCAGACAGCTGGACAGTAATATCAATTATCCTGTGCCCAATCCAATTCGTACATATTTTATGTCTTAATTAAAGAATGATATTTACAATATTGTGTGTTCCGTTATACTCGAACAACTTTAACGAGGTAATATGTCAACTGTAATATATGCTTTCTATACCAGTATACATTATTCGCATTTCATAAGCAAATACAATTTCAAATCAGCAAGCGATAAATTGCATTATCGCACTTTGTTACGAAAGGGCATATGATATCTGTACACATAATTTTGAACACAAATCTGAATTTGACACACGAGATAACTAATTTATTAATTCCTCAAAGAACTATTTCCTAATTAATACAAACACAGAATTGAAAACATGGATTAATATTACTTTACTGATATACAGTGTCTTCCGCCACATTGTGGTTTCTAAATGGGTGCTATGCTGCACATAATAATGAAAAATATACATATACATAAAAATAGATACATAGATTTAAATACATAGATCTTTCTCAATTTTTTGAAATTGGTAAAAAGATTAAGGCACACGCAATTGGGTCGACAACGATAGCTATTTTAGCAAATTATGTAACAGCTACGCTGGAGTACGTGGAAATGCGGGGTAAGTATGTGGCCCTTGTTGTGAATAATACATTTGAGAAACAGTATTAGTATAGTTTAGTAAACCGTATGTGCAGCCAACCATACACAATGCCACTGACATTACTTGCATATGATACATTTTATGCCGATTCATATCCATTGCTTCAATTGCTATATCTCCTGCAATCCATAATAAAATTCTCAAGTTTTGATTAAGAGACACACTGTTACAGCCAGTAAGTAAAACAATAGTGCTTTTTATGATTCTTCACGTCAGCTAGATTTAGATGATTTCTTTCAATACTTCAAGGAAAAACCTGCAATCTCATCCAACAAAAAAAAATCAGTATGTAGAAGTCACAAAAAACGAAATAGAGATATTTCTATTACTTCTGTATTCTTCCAAATTTTTGAAGATGGGTGCCATGTCATTTCTCCTAATAGGATCTTGAATATTTACGAAACAAATTTTTGTTCATATCCATTGAAACTACTTCCACATATCAGTCATATGTTACAGCTAATAGACCTGGCCTTGTTCAGGGCACTCAAGTTGACATGGGAGGAGATTATAAAATAGTAAACAAGAAACATCAGCAATACACTGTCAAAAAATTATTTTGATCGATTTTATCGAAAATTTAGAAACTTCTAGTTCCAAAGAAAGAAGAAGAAACGGTTTTAAAAGGCATTTTTCCATTGTTGACAGTTGTTATTTGTGACCCAGAAGTTTACAACAGATGGTGTATGCATAATTAATATGATCATACATCAACATCAAACATGGATGAAAAGAATCTTGTACCACTGAACCTGCAAATAAAGAGTCTTTTACATCTCGAAAGATATAAGCTTTTTACAACTTTGTTACAAGGCTAAAACAGTTTTACATGGTTCAACAGACAAGTTCGGGGGCAAAACCATTACATCGTTCAATGTTGTGGAAAAACTGCAGTACACCAAAGATGCGAAAACACAAAAGACAAGACAGAAAACAATGAAAATGTGCAAGGTTATAGATTATGAAAATGGCTCATATGATGGAAACGTACCACACCACACATCCCCAATGGTTATGACGAGAATGAAACGAAGAAACTTAGAGCGCAGACAATGATTTCAAATCACTGATTGCGCAATTTGTAGATAATGAGCTGTGTTTGGAAATTAAATTTGCTAGTTGTATCCACATTCCACTAGCCAGACATAGAAAATAAACGTTCGATAAGGGAGAACGATCGCAATGCGTTCTTCGATCTTATACAGCTACATCTTAATCTATATTTCATTTTCAAAAAATTTTTGAAATAAAAAGATGTTTTAAATATTTCACTCTTCATTAACACTTTGCAACAAATTAACGTTAATTAAAGGTACGTAAAGCATCATTTCTCCTTACTTCTACGTGCCGGAAACGTTGATTATTTTTTCTTTCAAAGTAGAAAAGGCCATTTCTAAATATTAGTTTTTGAATTATATAATACATAACTACTGAACTGATAACATAAAAAATGTCATACGTGTAAAAAATTTTCCGTTCACTATCTTGATACAAAGTTGAAATTTAAATGTTTATTCTTGCACCTACTTCAGTAAACTAAACAATGCCTTTAATAAGTGTTCATGTAATTGCAAGAATCACCCCACTAGCAAGATCATTAAGAATAGATGAAGTATTAGAGACTTTAAATCTTTAGTTTACATTATTCCAGTGGTAAATACAGAAGACTTTAGTACTAGAATAGTGAAAGAGTTCAGTAGTTTATGTGCAAAAAATAGTATAGGATAGTAAAGTTAATAATTTATATGCATTGAATTGCTTTTGTATTTCCAGGAATACAAATCGATTATTCTAAACCCTATATATGTATATGTATATACAATAAGCAGTACCTGGTTCTTATTCTTCAAACTGCGTAACGTATTTACACTGCAATATAATTTTTATTGATCTTCTGGACTGCAAAGCGAGCACGAACATATTCGTATTCGCGAATGAATACACACAACTGCAGATATAATAGAAGGAATACTACGTCAACCATCAGCAAACATTACTTTAACGAAGTACTTGAGGGACATATTAAAAAGTCTGTGCATAGATGTTTACCTTTGTGAAATGATATCGAAGGTTATCTTTGTGGTTGTGATGCACTTCTAATACTGCTCACAAGACGGCTAGATATTTTTCTCCCATATAATTATAATAACTATGAGTAATATATTTATTTTACATCTGTACACATAATTTAATTAGTACATTTTTTACCCTTTAACTAACAACCAACAGTGAGTTTTTTGGTCAGGAGGTGAAGCTTTTCTTTTTTTTACAAGTAGGTTCGGTCTACGTTGACATTGTAATGTGGTTCACTCCGCACTAAAATATTACTATTAGGTATTCGTTTTTGCTTTTGAAAAATGAACATCTTTGCCTCGCCAAACTTAAAATGTCACGATTCTGAAACTGTAGTGACAACTTGTGATTCATTTTTCCAGTCACCATTTAAGTTACGAATTGTTGCAGTACAACCTATTAGCGCATATACAGAGAACTTTATTATAACAGATCGTTGTTTCACTATTTTATCTATTACTCCAAACACTCGCTCAGCCGGCATAAGAGAATTTGCAATTACTGGATCTATGAAACTATAACAGACTGTATATTTGGAGGTGGTCTCCTTTGTTGCCAAGACAGATTATATTTCTATATTAACCGCCGCAGTCATCAGAAGGTTCTACCTCCAACCATACAGAGGACTAAACTATGTTTTTATTCAACGATCCATTACACCATCCATTGACTACATTAAAGTAATAGTAGTTAATTTATTAACCGAAATATCTAGCCTGATCAGATAGTTTGGCAGACAATTTCTTTTTGAAATTAAAGTAGTTTCGGTAATGCAATGCTTTTTCTTTTAGTCTATGCAATCGTTGTTGGCTTATAGTGGTCTGCTCTCTTGGAGCTAGGGATAGTTTAGTCTTTAGTCTTTAAGTTTCTCTTTAGCACAAAAACAATTTGAACACATATCTGTTTTCGGAGACTCAAAACTTATGTTATAATTACTATTTACACAAGCTTAGCTTAGCAAGAATATTATTAACCTTATTTAACAAATAACAAAATTTTGTAAAATTCAACTCACATGTTGAATATATACGAACGCTTACCGCTTGTTTCATTGAAGAGATTTAATAAAAATTTGTATTACCAATTTTTCGAAATCATTTATATCCCCATTCAAGCTCCTCCACTTTCGCCCCACATTTTACCTCACAATACAAAACTTTTCATAACACAGTCAATTCTATCTCCACTTAATAAAGTTATTTTAAAAAATGTAACCGCAAATAGTGATATTAGAAACTAATCTTCCGAAATATTTAATGGAAATATATTTTTGATCTTTTGCATTTTTTATCTTTGCAGCATGCAACTGTCTCGCCTATGTTTCTTTTTGCATACGTACAATCTTTCATACTAAAAAAAGTTAAGATGCATTTCCTTATATACTTTTTTAAAATTAAATTATTTTCGCCTTAGTTTCTCCAATTTTGGTCTTTTATTATCCCCTCAGATTTTCTATCCATACATATTACGAGGCATAGAGTGCATTGGCGAATTAATACTCATGTCAGGCGACACTAACAATTTACTTATCCTTTCCATTTTGAATAAAAACATATTCAACAAAGACACACTTAATAGAAACTATGCAAAACAGATTAGACAGAGACAGTGTGACACCACCAAACGTATGCGCTGAAGTTCTTGGATATTTAATGGATCATACATAACCCATATTTTCAATTTTATCGATTAGAAAATTTTGCATCTAGAACACTCATTTCCGATTGATGATCCCGCGATGACGATTTACGTTTAGTATAAATGTTGATGATTTATGTTCGTATTAAAGCTAGATGTTAAACATGCGGATGAAAGTTTTATTGCTTTCAAATATCTCATGCCACACGCCAAAAATAATACACACAAGCATTTAAGGGAAACAATGTACTTGAAAGGAATATATGGAAAAGATATAGGTTTATAGAAAATTGGTGACATGTTATCATAAATTACAGGTGAGTCATTTACTATTCCAATAAGACTGCTGCTAACAAACTTATAATGTTTACCAGCCCCCTCAAGTTTTATTTTCAGGGCGCCATAAGTAAACGACAACTGTGAAATGTAAATTTATTACAAACTGTAATATCTTTCTGCTTGAAAATGATATTCTACAACAAAATTGTCACATTGATCAGAAACTGTGACAATAACCAAATAACTTAATATTTGTCCAAAAAAAGACATAAAGATCTTCATAAACTCACTATGTAAATAATATGTATAATACAAAATACAATTTGCGAACGTTACAAGAAATTGAAAAGCTTATCGTATGGTACAAACTCTTATTTCACAATAGATATTATATTTGGCGTAAGGAGATAGGCTAAGCTTTATGTTTACGTTATATTGGTGAACTGTGTGTGAATGAATAGGAACGTCAATGGCGTAACTGAGCCAGGCTTCCTTATCTATAAATAATATGGTCGGCCGGATGTAGGCCCTTACAGTTTATTACTGGTTTAGTATCCTCATTCCGTCTCATCCGATATCACCTCCACCACTTCTCAACGTAACCGTACTTAATCGATATTGGCTGGCGACGGTGTGGGAATTGAAGCCATTAGAATTAAGTAGAAGTAATATCCCCTAAGTATTTCTCTTTCTGCGCCACTATCTATAATTATTCGCCACATTAGACATGCAAATTTAGTTCACTACATGATGTGTTTTATTAACTGGAATATTCTGCGAAAGACAATAAAAACCCGACTGCTTAAAAATGTCCCTACACGACACTAATAATAGTTTTATTATAATCTGTGAATTGTAAAACAATGAAATTAAAACATTACAATATACCTATCCATAATTTTAACCAGTAGGTCGATCCTTCCGATATTTTATTGTCGTGACATCTATTCTGATGATGCACCACCATCCGTGCTCGGTTTTTACAGATTATTGAATCGTAAATGCACTATATGTGCTTTCAACGTAATTTCAATTGCACTCTTACTCTGTAACCTTAACTACATTTGCTGCATCTGGCGCTCGTAGCGGTTGACTTTTTATCGTTCTGACATGAATGCTCAAGTACTATTGAATTTTACAGGCATATGTGCTCTGTAACATACACCGTGTGCTTTCTAATAATTTCAGGAGAAAAACGCGCTTCAAACTTTAGGTTGCATGAATTTCAGATCTATAGATTTCCGAGCAGTTTTTAACACGAAAGTAGGTAATATGTTTGTAGTTACTGCTTGTTGAAAAAAAGTTTAGGTATAATAGTTAACTAGGCTATTCTAGTGGGGCAACTCTCTGGAACTGTATGAACTGTAATTTGAATGCGAATGTTTGTTCAGTTGCTCTCAAGAGTAATAAATACTCGTAATACAGCAAAAACTGCAAGATATATAATCACAATACTTAAGAACTTAATGAATATATGAGATAATAATAATAATAATAATATACAATTTATTCCATCAATACAATAGTATAGAATACGTCACATATAATCAATAAGATACATATAATGTATGAAACCCTTACAGACGATTAACAAGCTTAACAAACAAATACATGACAAACATCAATTGTTAAAGTTAATGCTAAAAAACTCAGTTAGCGTGTAAAATGCATTTTGTAGTAGATGTTGTTTTAACTTTGATTTAAATTTGAGTAAAGGAAGTTCTTTAATATGTAAGGGAATGTGATTAAAAATTTTTATGATTTTATAATCCACCCCATTTTGTATTTTCGTGTATCTTGTTTGAGGCACGTTTAAAAAGTTATTTTCAATTCCCCGCGTAGAATATTTATGTTTCATCTCGTATTGCTGAAAATGGTCCGCGTACATCTTTTTTGCAAACAGTGCACATTCCAACACATATATAGAAGGTAAAGTAAGTATGTTATTATGTATGAATGTAGTTCTACATGAGTCTCTAGTTTTTAATTTAAATATATGTCTCAAACACCGCTTTTGTAGGATGAAAACACGGCTCGCGAGTAGGTAAAGGGTCGCTCCAGACAACCCCCACCACTCCTACCTTCGCTGCGCCATGTGACCCCGCCTCTCACCTAATTGGTTGACTGGCCGCCGATGCAATAAACCCGGTCCCCTCAGCGCGAAATTTAAAAACCTCAAACCAAGCAGGTAGTTACATAAAATAATATTTATAAATTATCTATCATGATAAAAAACTTTTACCAGGTGCCCGGCTCTCGCGAGCTTCGAACCCATGCCTCGCTCGCAACAGGCACAATCAAATCGTCGCACCTAACCGCTTAGCCACGAACGATATAGTAGAGGCAAGCTGAATTGTACATATATATGATAGGAATAGGTCACATGACAGTGGAAGTTAATGCATAGTAGTCATATAAATAGTAAATATTTTTTAATAAAGGGGCTATGACGCTGGTAGCGCAGTAGATTTATACATAACACCTGACTTCGTATATACATATTATCCAATAACTTATTTAATAATACATTTAAGTGTAGCAACCACATGTAATTAATTACACATATCACAATTGGTGAATTAACTAGTACGAAGAGATGTATTTCAACAAGTTTCAACCTGTCTGCATATTGATGATGCGAGATTTTTGTGTCGTGTAAGCGCTCCATACCTATATAATCGCAATTATTCCTCCCTGGAATGAGTACGCAGCTCAATAAAGTTTATACGAAGCAGACGATTGGTGTCGTAGCGTTTCATTGGTTGATACAAATACGGTATAAATATAATAGCATATTGATATAAACAAAACTTTTTAAATATTTTTGACCCTGTCACTTGTGCTGCTCTCCGTACTTTTTTTTTTTAGTTAGGCACACTCGATCTTAGCGTTAAAAGTTATAGTTAAGAAAAAGTGATTTATTTGTATTCCATCTGTTAATAATCAGGTGCGTGTACTTAAGAGAACGGTATATCACCTTTCCTCTGTGCTCGCAAATTCTCCGTCGGGAGTATGTGTCCGTTTAGATATGGACACTATCGTTCACAACCGATAATTTGCCACATTACACCGCGAAAACGAGCTTCCATAACTACTGCCTAATATTATATGCATTTCTAATAAACAAGTTTCAACTTGTATAGTAGCCATGCAATTGTACATGTAATTGTGAAAATGCCTGGATTAGAACATTCAATCGGCTATAAATAGATGTACTCATTGAGGAGACCCTCAGTAATAGTTTGTCTTTTGCTAATGAACGACGTGTGGAAGATGCAGAAATTTGACATTGTGTCTGATTTAAACTGTAAAGTGAAGCGGTTCAATTTAAATGGACGCAAATTAATTTTAAAATAAAAGATGCACCCGACGATCAAGATTCGGTACGGTGGGTAAAAACGGCAGTTAATGATATAATAAAATATATAACAGCTGATGTAGAACCTGAAGATAAAATAGGAATGACGTTCTCTTCGGAGAATTTTAAAGAAAAGGCACCGGGATGGATGGATTTTCGCGACGCAAGAAATGTAACATTTGAAGATGTGTGGAACATGCTCGTCAAAATTTTTCAAAGTAATTCCGAAGGCATGGCTACTGATACGTTTCGCATCACAGCAACATACGTAAGACTGCCGGCTGGTAAGGGTAAACGAAAACTGTATTGTTACAACGATTTCGAAGAAGAATGTAACGGTCGACAGGGTATATTATCAATTAATAACAGCGATAATATGTGTTTACCGAGAGCTATCGTAGTTGCAAAAGCGTATGCGAAAAAGGATCCCGCTTTCAAAAGGATTACTCGCAATGCAACGGTCCAGATGGAGAAGGTGAAGAAGCTGTTGGAGAAGACGGGCCTCGTTATACCCGAAAATGGAGCAGGTATTGCTGAACTGAAAATTCTACAGCAACACCTCAAAAAATATAAAATTACTGTCTATAAATACAACACAAAAGGTCGAGAAACAATATTCGAGGGAGAAAATGAAACAGCTCTACATAAAATAAACTTGATGTATCACGATGGACATTATAGCGTGATTAAAAGTTTAACTGCTGCATTTACATGTGTTTACTATTGTGAAACATGCCATATTCCGTACAATACGAAAAATACTCATCGCTGCGTTGCAAGTTGTCCATGTTGCCAGCAGTCCCCAGTATGTCCAGTTGAGGTAAATATATCATGTGACGAATGTAATAGACAGTTTCGTGGGCTGGAATGCTTTAGAAAGCATATTGAAGATGGTTCATTGAACAGGCACAACACAGTTTGTAATGCGATCAAACG
Source organism: Holotrichia oblita (assembly GCA_023690525.1). Classification (NCBI taxonomy): domain Eukaryota; kingdom Metazoa; phylum Arthropoda; class Insecta; order Coleoptera; family Scarabaeidae; genus Holotrichia; species Holotrichia oblita. The sequence goes on from CM043016.1 coordinate 159,786,335, forward strand.
CTGCACTGAGTGTTTGAAAACTATCAATATTGTAGCATCGAAGGGACGAAAACACGTATGCGGCGAAATTTTTTTGCAAATGCTGTTGTATGTTTACCTCGCCAGACCACTTGTGTTATATACGGGAAAATATTAGGAAACCGGGACTACAAGATACACTTTTCATATTTTTCGATCTCGAGACAAGACAAGAGAAAATACTAGATGACAATACTGTAGTTCATGAGCCGAATATATGTGTTTTTGCACAGAGGTGTAATATGTGTATTGAAAAAGAAAATTTGGTCAACTGTAAAAAATGTGGATATTGTGAGCAGGTTCTGAAAAACAATGTCATTGAAGGTTTCATGGTACACCTTTTAAATATACGAAAAAATTTAAGAAGGTCATAGCTATCGCACATAACGGTCAAGCCTTCGATGTGCAATTTATTATGCATTATCTTATTACAAGGACTGCCTTAAAGCCAGAGTTGATAATGAGAGGTAGCAAAATATTAATGTTAGAAATTTCAAATTTGAGATTTATTGATTCCTAAATTATTTCCCAATGGCTCTTTCGGCTTTACCTAAAGCTTTTGGTCTACCGGCACCGAAAGGATATTTCCCGCATTTGTTTAACACAGAAGCGAATGCTAACTATATAGGGCCCCTACCACCAGCGAAATATTACGGCTCCGATGCAATGAAACCTCAAGCCCGTGAAGATTTCCTTAAATGGTATGAGGAAAACCAGGTGAATCAGTTTGATATGCAAAGAGATCTAGTGGAGTATTGCAGAACTGATGTTGATATTTTAAGAAGAGCCTGTATACATTTCCGTAATTTGTTTCTAAAAGAATGCAATGTAGACCCTTTCACCGAAGCTATCACTATTGCATCAGCTTGTAATTTGGTATATCGTCGGAATTTCCTTAAGCCACAGACTATAGGAATTTTACCTAGAGGCGGTTATAGGCAGACAGATAATCAGTCGAAAATAGCTTTACAATGGCTGATTAAGGAGGAGAAGGAAAGAGGCGTGCGTATTGAACAAGCCGTAAGACGGAAAGAGGTTGTGATATCCGGAACAAAATTTAAAGTTGATGGGTATTGTACAGAAACTCGTCAAATATTTGAATTTCACGGGTGCTATTATCACGGTCACGATTTATGCCAACCCACGAAACGTAACGAACCTCTGCATGAATCTCCAGACGATACACTAAACACTAGGCTGAGAAAACCAGGACGAAAACAGTAGCATTGAAAAAGTTGGGGTATGAAGTTATAGAAATGTGGGAATGTGAATTTAGACAACTAATGAAGAAGAGCGAAAAAGAGTTACAGTATTTGGAGAACCATCCGTTGTTATCTTATACACCTATTAATCCTCGAGATGCCTTCTACGGAGGTAGAACGGGAGCCGCCAAGTTATGTTACAAAGTTAACCCTGGAGAGAAAATTAAGTATGTTGACGTGTGTTCTCTCTATCCTTGGGTATGTAAATACGGGAAATTTCCACTTGGTCATCCTTGTATCCTGCTGGAAGATGAATGTAATGTTGATCTCTCCAGTATGGAAGGTCTCATAAAATGTAAGATATTACCACCACAAAATCTGTATCATCCTGTACTACCAGTGAAACAAAATAATAAACTTATGTTTTCACTATGTCGGGTCTGTTCTGAACAACTTTATCAGGGTGATTGCCCTCATACCAACGAAGAAAGGGCACTCGTAGGTACATGGGTTGTAGATGAAGTTAAGAAAGCCGTAGAAAAGGGATATCAAGTGCTTGAAGTGTATGAAATATGGCAGTATGTAGTTACACAATACGATAAAAGAACTGATGTTGGCGGTCTGTTTGTCAATTTCATCAATAAATTCTTAAAAATTAAACAGCAAGCCTCTGGTTGGCCGCCTAATTGTAAAACTCAAGAGGAAAAGGAAGCTTACATCGAGGCATATTTAAACAACGAAGGGATACAGCTAGAATATGAAAAAATTGTGAAAAATGCCGGTCTTCGCTCGCTGGCTAAGCTTATACTAAATTCATTCTGGGGAAAATTTGGACAACGGGAGAATCAGCCAAAAACTACCATCATAAAGGAACCGAAGATCTTGTACGATTTACTCACAGATCCCGGTATTAGCGTTAACTACATTCAGGAAGTTAACGACGAAACTTTATTGGTGAATTGGCAGCATAAAGATGAGGCATCAGATCCATTAACCACTGTCAATTGTGTCATAGCGGCTTACGTAACTACACAGGCTCGTCTTAAACTATACAGTTATTTAGAGAAACTAGGAGAAAGGGTGCTCTACTATGACACAGATTCTGTCATTTACATTTCAAGGGAAGACGAACCAGACTTGCCTATCGGCTCTTATCTAGGAGATCTGACGGATGAACTAGAAGAATATGGGTCGGAATCCTATATTACCGAGTTTGCATCTGGAGGTCCTAAAAATTATGCTTATACAATTTACAACCCATCGAGTAGAAACAGTAAAACCGTAGTAAAGGTCAAAGGTATAAACCTAAATTATAGAACAAGTGAAATAATAACTTTTGATAAAATGTTATCAATGATATGTAATGACAATGACGAGCAAAATGTAATCGTACAGTCCAGTAACATCAGAAGAACGGAGGACCACCAGATCGTCACCAGACAGGAAACGAAAACATATCGAATAAATTTTCAGAAGAGGCAGAGAATAGAAAATTTTGATTCTGTGCCGTATGGTTATAAGAGCTGAAAGTTAGAATAAAATGGGCGAGATTCAAGAGGACCGATCAGTTTTAACGATGACGCGTTCCCGTGCAGACAAAACAATACTATCAGTTTTAACTGAAATTATATCTCAAGAATTAATAAAGGAAAAGTATTATGCGGCCTGTTTACCCGCGTCTCTAATATTCTGCGACCAAGCAAGAAAATTGGGCTATCACCCCGAAATAGTACTAGGCCATTTAGTACATAAAAGTCTGGGTATTCCAATAATGCATTTTTGTGCTAAAATTGAAAATACTTACTATGACGCAATGTTAAAAGTGTTAAAAGAATATAGTGGAGTGAATGAGGTTGAGTTTATATTCGAAGATTTTGATGTTCAGCCTATAGATGAAGACCAGTTTCTCATGAAAATGTACTATGAAAAGTATAAAGAAAATTCCTCGTGTGAAGATTATTTTGGCGCTGCTCCAGAACATCTTTGTAAAATACGAAAAACTATATGTCGAAGAGTAAACAATCTGTTACTTAGCAAAATGTATAAATAATAAAATCTATGTATGTAAAATCTTGTGATTAAAATAAGCAATTATTAGAAGTAAATTATATTGTATTTCAATATCAGTTAAAAATTCCATCTAATTTATCTATTGAATTTATAGAATTAGTTAATTAATCCAAATGTACAATATTAAAATTTAAAATAAAAATAATTAAAAGTAAAACGTGTTTTATTTGCTATATCAGCTCGATCTGTACTTCTACAGGATTATCTATTAGATTGTATTCATATGATTAATTTATGTTGTATTACGAATAAAAAAAAGTGCAATGAAATGTGTTTTATTCATTACGTTTATATATTAAAATCTAGCGATAGATGATGATCTAAGGAGACGGCCCTCTAGGGTCAGCAATTGACCGCTTCTTACTTTTCATATCTAACCCTTAAAGACCACTGCTCACTTTGGAGATGAGGCTAACGGAAGTCTAGGCTGATACTCTCTCACATTGTGATACCTGTCATAAGAAGAAGGGCCATCCTTACTCATACTTCAAGCAACTGCCACCAAATAATTTATAGTCAAAAGAGACCCCCTGGAAGTCAAAGGCATTACACAGAAGCCCAGGGTAGATGGCGAATATGCCTGAAGAAGGTCCAACGACCATACTCATCAACTTTCACTAGATCTAAATATTACAACTGGCAATTATTATACACTCTGAATAATAATAATTTGCATAGATTGCACGATCATTTCAAAGCACTCTGTATAACAAACTGTGGTACAATAAAAAAAAATGTACATATGTTGGTGGGGATAAACTTGATATCCGCATCACATACAAATTATTGCACCGATATCGCGCCATTTGTGAGTCAGAGTTAGGTACATACGAAGTGTTAAATCAAATAAGTGTGCGTACATATATTTCACGGAGTAAGTAATTATTAAAATTATTATAGTGTAAGTCAAAACGTCTTGTTTATTTGTATTTTGTTATATTTACACACCATTGCAACATTGGAGAATAATAATTAATTATTATCTACGTTTCTTTAAATTAAATCAAATTATCCAATCTTAAAATAGAATTTTCTGGAATATTCATATGTACATATGTATGTTTGTATCTTAAATAAAAACTATTCTCAGGTGATTAAGTACTTTATATCTAAATTGAAAAGCTAAAGTTGTTTTAATTATTATCCTGATATCCGCATCACATATACATATTAATTATTATATGTATGTACATATATATAGTCTAGGCCTCATTGCCGTATTTATTTGTATTTTGTTGTGTGTACATATATTCGCTACATTGGAAAGTAGTGATAACAAGTAACCGTGAATAGATGTGATTAACAATTGGTAAGAATTTTTCAAATATCCAATTCACTGTACGTGTTGTAAATCTATGGGGAAATATTTTTAAATGAAAAGGTGGTAAAGTAATGCAATTTCAGTAGGCCGTTAAAACGTAAAATATAATTAATTGTCCTCCTGTACATATTTATAAGCGACAGCGTGTAACGTGTTGAGACAAGTTTTCAGGTCACCGACTTGTCTAGATACGATTAGCAGAGAATTTTTCGCGCGGCAACAGAAAAATACAGACCTACATTGTGGTAAAATGTATTATTTAATAGATCTCTCTGTTCTAGCCATTTAGATCATTGTATTCAAATTTAGGTATGTTTATAATGCAAAATGGTGGTTAATTAAAATTCTGCTGTAAGTTTATAATAATCTTTTAAAATTATGCAGGAGTAAGTGGTCGAGTAGATTCAATAATTCAGTTTTGTTTAAAGTATGTTGTTCAAAATATACAACGAGTTTTCTCAAGTTGAATGATAATATTACCTATAAAAACCTTAAAAACTCTTTTACCAAGCCTCCTACAGTTGAGCCGAGTATACGATAATTAGTATTTTGATATGCAATCTGGCGAAAATGATAAATAAATAAAAAGTTTATTTTAATAATTCTGTTTTTAAATCGATACGGCCGTAGGTAAGTGCTTTTTCATTGGTAGGGCGACATTGTTATTGTCTTCTGCTCCCTACTACTACTACAACTTATCAAGCAAATCCCAAGCGCAATAAATTTTCTGCCTTATTTTTATTACAGTACATATGAGCTAGGGTTGAACCGCCTTACTTGGTCGGTAGCAGGTTTAAGAGCAGCCAAACCGATAATGGGAACAGCTACTGTTCCCGTGGAACAGGTGCTAGGGGCGACGGAGGAGATCTGCTGTACGGGAACAGAAACTACCTGTTCGAACAGTAGCTACCTGTTCCACGGGAACAGTAGCTGTTCCCATTATCGGTTTGGCTGCTCTTAAACCTGCTACCGACCAAGTAAGGCAGTGGTTCAACCCCTAGCTCATATGTACTGTAATAAAAATAAGGCAGAAATTTATTGCGCTTGGGATTTGCTTGATAAGTTGTAGTAGTAGTAGGGAGCAGAAGACAATAACAATGTCGCCCTACCAATGAAAAAGCACTTACCTACGGCCGTATCGATTTAAAAAACAGAATTATTAAAATAAACTTTTTATTTATTTATCATTTTCGCCAGATTGCATATCAAAATACTAATTATCGTATACTCGGCTCAACTGTAGGAGGCTTGGTAAAAGAGTTTTTTAAGGTTTTTATAGGTAATATTATCATTCAACTTTGAAAACTCGTTGTATATTTTGAACAACATACTTTAAACAAAACTGAATTATTGAATCTACTCGACCAATTTACCCTGCATAATTTTAAAAGATTATTATAAACTTACAGCAGAATTTTAATTAACCACCATTTCGCATTATAAACATACCTAAATTTGAATACAATGATCTAAATGGCTAGAACAGAGAGATCTATTAAATAATACATTTTACCACAATGTAGGTCTGTATTTTTTCTGTTGCCGCGCGAAAAAATTCTCTGCTAATCGTATCTAGACAAGTCGGTGACCTGAAAACTTGTCTCAACACGTTACACGCTGTCGCTTATAAATATGTACAGGGAGGACAATTAATTATATTTTACGTTTTAACGGCCTACTGAAATTGCATTACTTTACCACCTTTTCATTTAAAAATATTTCCCATAGATTTACAACACGTACAGTGAATTGGATATTTGAAAAATTCTTACCAATTGTTAATCACATCTATTCACGGTTACTTGTTATCACTACTTTCCAATGTAGCGAATATATGTACACACAACAAAATACAAATAAATACGGCAATGAGGCCTAGACTATATATATGTACATACATATAATAATAATTAATATGTATATGTGATGCGGATATCAGGATAATAATTAAAACAACTTTTAGCTTTTCAATTTAGATATAAAGTACTTAATCACCTGAGAATAGTTTTTATTTAAGATACAAACATACATATGTACATATGAATATTCCAGAAAATTCTATTTTAAGATTGGATAATTTGATTTAATTTAAAGAAACGTAGATAATAATTAATTATTATTCTCCAATGTTGCAATGGTGTGTAAATATAACAAAATACAAATAAACAAGACGTTTTGACTTACACTATAATAATTTTAATAATTACTTACTCCGTGAAATATATGTACGCACACTTATTTGATTTAACACTTCGTATGTACCTAACTCTGACTCACAAATGGCGCGATATCGGTGCAATAATTTGTATGTGATGCGGATATCAAGTTTATCCCCACCAACATATGTACATTTTTTTATTGTACCACAGTTTGTTATACAGAGTGCTTTGAAATGATCGTGCAATCTATGCAAATTATTATTATTCAGAGTGTATAATAATTGCCAGTTGTAATATTTAGATCTAGTGAAAGTTGATGAGTATGGTCGTTGGACCTTCTTCAGGCATATTCGCCATCTACCCTGGGCTTCTGTGTAATGCCTTTGACTTCCAGGGGTCTCTTTTGACTATAAATTATTTGGTGGCAGTTGCTTGAAGTATGAGTAAGGATGGCCCTTCTTCTTATGACAGGTATCACAATGTGAGAGAGTATCAGCCTAGACTTCCGTTAGCCTCATCTCCAAAGTGAGCAGTGGTCTTTAAGGGTTAGATATGAAAAGTAAGAAGCGGTCAATTGCTGACCCTAGAGGGCCGTCTCCTTAGATCATCATCTATCGCTAGATTTTAATATATAAACGTAATGAATAAAACACATTTCATTGCACTTTTTTTTATTCGTAATACAACATAAATTAATCATATGAATACAATCTAATAGATAATCCTGTGGTGAAGTACAGATCGAGCTGATATAGCAAATAAAACACGTTTTACTTTAATTATTTTTATTTTAAATTTTAATATTGTACATTTGGATTAATTAACTAATTCTATAAATTCAATAGATAAATTA
>CM043016.1:159794457-159874829 GCA_023690525.1 Holotrichia oblita
CACACCATGATACCACCGCCGCCAAAAGGCACCACGGCTTTTGTAGACTCGGGTCTATAACGGTCTCCTCGAGTTCTCAGACCCTTACTCTACTATTATCACTAAATAAGCAGAATCTGGATTCATTCGGTGTATAAACCATGCTCCCATTGAAAATTTTTTCTGCTAGTCGTTGGTTAATCCAAGCTCTTCTAGCCATTCTGTTGGCATTAGTTAATTTTGGGCGTTTCACAGGCCTGCAGCTATGAAGATCCATTTCCGTCAGACGGTTTCTGATGGTTCGACCCCAAACTCTAACTCCAGTGGCGGCACGTAGCTGTGTTTGCAATCATACAGCACTTCTAAACGGATTCATCCTTGTCTAAATTCGTATGTAGCGGTCTTATATCTGAGTTGTTTTCCTCTCAGATCCACTACCGTATCTTCTCCTTGCAGATCCTGTCTGTTGAAATCTTGTTAGAGCCCTACTAACAACACTTGGAGACACATTAAAAATTGCGGCAATTTCTGCTCCAGATTGCCCTCGCTGATGCAATAACGCAATTAAATCAAAAGTTTCTTTATTTAAATGACGTCTTGGCATCGTGAAAATGTGAAATGATATTTAAAATGAATAATATTTGTCAAAAAATGCGATTTTTATAATTTTGTATTCTAATTTAATTTAAGGTTAAAAATACAAGATTCAAAAATTTAATACACAGAAAAGACATTTACCAAATAAAATGTCCACAAACGACTGTGGGCCTTCTAATTTTTCTATAGTTTGAAAAAAATATCTTAAATTTAATCGAATTAATTAGATCTGTTAAAAAAGGTCTAATTCCTATCCATTTTTGAGTAGTTTATATGCCGCCTTGTTTTGAACAATACTGCACACATAAATATAAGACTTTACTCACGCTTGGCAAGCTGTATACTCATGGATACATGTTAAATGATGGTATATAGTATAAGCTGTTAAATAACAGTGTAGTTTTACACCATTTTGATTATGGTGATATCTATTACTTGTGTACTTAGACGCATGCAGATTATCTAGCATTTGGCGCTTAAGAAGTGTAAACAATGTGTTATTATGTTAATACGTTATTATAATTGTACGACACTCACTTAACTCAATTATAATCAAGATCTACAGAGTCGCTATAAATTCCAGAACCAGTCCCTAAGCTAAACTGCTGCAGATATAAAGTGGGAAATGAGGAGACTTACATATCTAATTTTGCATTTTAAAATCTTTCTCCGATGTTTACTTGACAAACGGGCAGCCTCATCGTTTTTTTATTCACTTAGGTGAAAAAATCAAAGAAGTAAGAATATTTTTGTAGTAAATTACGAACACAGTGCGTTTTTTCAATCGAAAGATATTCATGATTACAACGAATTCACTTGTATTAATAAACAATAACGATGTTTACTTGTCAAACGGCAGCCTCATCATTTTTTTACTCAGTTAGGTGATAAAAATCAATGAAGTAAGAATATTTTTGTAGTAAATTACGAACACAGTGCGTTTTTTCAATCGAAAGATATTCATGATTACAACGAATTCACTTGTATTAATAAACAATAACGTGTTTGGCGAAGCTGTTCAAAGTGTCCGTCAGTAACTTCTTGGCAACAACAAATGTTATTTGAAATTTTCCAAACAATTAACTACAAAATTTAAGGAATACTAAGCATTTTGGTCCGAATATTTTTAAATTGTCGGGGCGATTTACCTGCCTAATCCTTTAGGTAACGTCAAAGAAACAATCTAATTACGACAAATTCGGTAATCTCGCAGGCTATTCTACTTGGAAAAGTTTGATCTAAAAACTCCCTAAATGAGCTGCTAAAATGTAGAGGTGCAACTTCTTATTCAAAATAATTGTTTATAGTTGGAAAAATGTTTACAATTTCTGGAAGAATATTGTTTTTAAGGAGTTCTAAATGGTTTGCACCAGTTAATGTTCCCTTAATCCAGAGTCCAATTAAGTTTTGGTTGACGATTGCAGCCCACATATTTATTTTTTCTGGATATTGTATATTGAAGTTGTTCCATTTAATGAGAATGGTATCTCACGATTATGCGAATATTGTCTCTATTTACACTACATTTAAACAAAATGCCGTCTCATCTGAAAGCACGATGTTCTAAAAGAAGTTTCCATCTCGTTTCGTCTCTTATTAAATCCTCGCACAAAACTCCAGCTTTCTATCATAATCTTCCTCACTTAGTTCTTGTACATGGTGCAGTATTATTATCGACAATTTCTTAATCAGCTTATTTCAACTTCAGCAGAGACTTCAGTAAGAAGAATCTTTATATTTTGTGGAAACCCATTGCCACTACACACTACCTTGACAATGGTATACCTTTGAAAATAAGACAAAATATGTGTTTCAAGCACAATGATGCCGTTTCACACTTTTCATTAATTGTATGAATCAGTGTTTTCTACATTAATGGATTGGTCGCAATAGTGAATTTAGATACCGCGTAGTCCAGATATTAACCCGTTAGATTTTAATCTGTGGTCACGCGAAACCTTTAATACAAATATTTTGGTGCAATCAATATACAGAAAGAACTTGAACAAAAAATTCCAGATGCCACTAGTATTGTCAGAGGTTATCAAAATATTTTTCCAGATGTGCGAAATTAGTTGGTACAAAGAAATATATTGAAGTAAACAGACGACACCTTCAAGATTTATTAAAGTAAATTAAAACAATTTTTTATTATTCTGAATAAATTGTGTTGTGCTATTTTTATGTCTACCGTAGGATATCTTGTATAATAAATGTTGTACTTGTTTTCCTGTTGCCAGAGACTGTATTCTGTATTTGAAAAGCATACAGTATTTGTAAATCTAAACTTAGGACAATATATCTCAACGTATAGTACACAGCTAAACGTTATAATTTTAGTCCAGCTTTTTGAAAACCCAAGAAGCGTCCTTGCAAGACATTTCAGAATGATTAATCGTAATAAGTTTAACGCAGTAGTTTACGCTTTTGTATTTTTTATGTGCACGCATGGCAACAAAATACATTTTGGGGATTAAGATATTAGCAAAGTGAGCAGACAAAGGTGGACTGAAGCGTCTTTTGTGACAGTGCAGACTTATACTATGATGAACGGCTTGAAATTGTGTGTGCTTCTAGTAGATATAAAACATTAGGCGGACATTGTGCTATTGTCAGTATTCGGTACGACTACGTCAAACAATGATAACATATCCTCCGTTGAATCCTTTGATTGATAATGCCGCTTTACATCTGGAGATGTTCAAATACCGTATAATGTCAGATATCCCCAGTTGCTATTCATTGTCGTCGTGCGTCGTAAATTACATAATTCATTCATGAACGTTTGCAAACGCCTTCAAATATTAATACCTCTTTTGGAAGGGTAAAATGCAAATGTGAATTGCTTTGAATGAAAATTTTGGATAGACATGTTACGCAATATAAAATTTTACGTACATGATTTTGATGTAAATTATGCATAATACCTTAAAATTGCCTATTTCTTAATACAATAATTTGTAATATGAATGGTTACGTTGTCTAAATGATCTATTTTGCAATGGCATATTAAAAGAACACACAACAAATTAAAAAGTATGTACTCTTATGTGTAATATTTTTCTACGAATACAATAACAATGAGTAGTTTGGATCATGGGCTCTATAACTATAGCCTTACATTTCTATTATTTTGTACTTATTGACTTGTTTCAAGAACTTATACTTCGGTTTTATTAACAAAAGTAGTAGCATCTTAAATAAGCAAATAAGCATAATTTTCTTTTACACATGCCTTCTTAGTAATTAATTCATTATTACATATATTTTATTAGGAACATAATATGTAACTTAATACTTGCGGAAGCTGAATTAAGCTAAAAGCTTTGCAGAATGGTAGACGAGGAAACAGTAATAAAACAAAGAGAATTACATAACGTCTTGGGCCAACCATGTTCTGTTGCATATTTTCTAATATACATACAAGAGGTAAGGAAGAAAATGTACCGACTGTGTGCTAACAGCAATGTTCTGACTTTAATAACTTCCTTTACGCTCAGAACATTTCATTATAGTTTATTCTGTTTGCTCATTTGATTTAAGGTATGCTTGCTCGAAGGCAAGATGTAAGTAACAGAAACTGTCAAGTTGTTTTAGTTTGTTACAGTAAAAACGCTGTAAGAAATAAAGTTATCTTCGTGTATATTACGATGTTTCATGCAAAAGTATTAGAGATGATATATAATGTATAACGTACGCAAAAATCGTTTTCGGCGATGCAATTTTGACACATCGGCGACAATAATAAAATATAACAAAGTCTAAGTACTAGCGAAATTATAACTCAAAAACCGTCTTCAATACAGCTACGACAACTAGAATAATGGCCGAGAACGTAGCTTCTAAAGTGCAGTAATCTTTTCTTTAAATGAGGTATTACAACTCTAGAATATGTTTTAATTTCGTATAATTCCCTTTATTTCAGTTAACAATGAATCTTAGTCTGCAGTGTCTTCAGCAGCAGAAATTTTCGGAAAGATCAGCAATTAGTCGGTATGCGGTAAATTTGCGCAAGTTAACGAACACCAAAAGACTAGAGTTAGATCCCCGAGTCTTTCTTAATAAATCAGAAAAACCAGGACAAGATGAACAACAAGTGTAATAGTTTACGGTCAAGAAGACTATGACAATTAGTATTTAATTTATCTTTTATGGACATAATGATTATTTCAACAATGCATTACTCTGAATTGCCACCGTATTGCTTAGTAACATAAGTGGTGGATGCGCCGGTTCGACACCAATCAAAGCGGAATTTGCTCTATGTTGATATATTATTTAGTCTTCATCTAACTAGTTGTACTCCATAAATATGATAACTAACTGCTACACCTCACAATAATATAATAGCATCAATTGTGAACATACATCTCTCAAACACCTTCTAAATTTTATAGTGTAATTTTTATTAACCCAGAAAAGGTAAGCGTTACCGCATAATAACACAATTGACCTAACCTTAAATGTTGTTTTAATATAAAGGAGATTAGGTTAGGTAAAGGAGATTTAGAATTAGAAAACGATAAAAATAAACATTTCAGTAATGAACCTAATATAGTAACCCCTTCTACAAAAACGTCTTCTAGCTTTCACTGAATCAATGGATACCTTGAGATGTGTAAATCTCCTATGGAAAATTGTTCTAAATTTGTTGATGAACCTATCAACAAGATTTTCGAACTATTTTCTATAATGAAATAGTTCAAACAATTCAAACTTTACACTTCATCAAGAAATTGCTTACATCCTAATATTTTATTTTATGAAATAAGGTGCAAAATTGTAGTATTAATTTTAATTTAAGTGGGTACAATGGATTACCAGACAAACTTTACTATTGGGATTCCGAAGCTAATATAAAACATTTATTAGTTTCTAAATCCATGACACCCAATTGGTTTTTCAGTATATGCTTCCAATTTCAGTGCTAAATTTTGGAAGATTAGATGACGAGATTAGATGATTAGACCAATGAACAAACTGAAGCAACGATTTTTAGAATACTTTGTTCCCTAAGCATAGCTTATTTACGGTGAAATTATGGTGATCAGTATTTTGGGAGTCACAAATTCAACAATTTATTCGTGGTGAACCAATTCGGTTTGGATTTAAAATGTGGTCGCTCAATACTTCATGTGGTTATTCATGCCATACAAATTATATTTTGACATTTTATTCGTCTTTGGACCGAAAACATGGTATGCTAACAGTGCGATGATTTAAGAATGACCCAGTTGCAGTAGGTTCTGCTTGCGAGGGCCTGGCTCCAATTAGACTAGTCAAGAAATTTTCGAAAAACGAAAAGAGAATTGTTGTGAAGTTTTTCCATCAAAGATCATTACTGAATATAACAAATACTTATAATACTTGAGGAACTGGGGCGTTTTATCATGGATGGAAAATGATGACGGTGCGATTATACCTGGCTTATTGACACGTAGATTGAAAATGCTAACGTTTTGTATAGAAAGTCGCATCTGACAGTTAAACAAATACAATTTCGTAGAGCAAATTTTCAGGTTTATTTAACAAAATTTCTATTATCTTATATAAGATTTTCACAATTAAAGACCTCGAATCTTGAATTTCACTAAAAAATATAAAAGAAGATATACAGGCGACGTTGCTCATCAGCCATTAACACGATCTGCAAGAAATTCAATGTGAAACTTCGCACCCAATGTAATTTTAGTTTTCACAGAAAATATTTGTAGCATTGCCATTTGTAGAGAAAATGTGACAAAAAAAAATTATAATGTCACATACCAAGAAAGAGTTAAAATTTAAAAAATAATTTGGACTTATATGGGTTAAAATGGTCGAGATTAAATTTGTATGAACCACTCTCCCTAATTCTGTTTTCTTTTCAGTTAAAATGGTGTACATTATTTGTGCTTCAGAATAATGCGATGCTTTGAGTGAACAATTTAAAGTACGCTCATTTATTATAAAATCAAAACTTTTTGAAAAGGAATGCGGTTTAGCATAATGCGACGATCTTAGGAGTGCTTTTTTAAATGAAAGTAGTTAGTATCTGGATATGTGGATTTCATGTGCTTCCCGCAAAATGTTCTGTAATTATCATAATGAGCTATTTATATCTGACTATCTGGTATCCATTTCTACACTTATGTGACAGATATTTGAAGTATTTCAAGTGTTAGTTGAATATTCTACTTCAAGTATTTTAATCTTAATCGTTATTGTCATAACTCATTAAATTACACAATAGATCGAATGTTTCCTATATGAATTTCATCTAGTGTTATACCCAGTGTAAGACCAGCATTTGAAAAAAATACCGTTAGGATAATTATCTTGTTTATTATCTCATATATTCATTAAGTTCTTAAGTATTGTGATTATATATCTTGCAGTTTTTGCTGTATTACGAGTATTTATTACTCTTGAGAGCAACTGAACAAACATTCGCATTCAAATTACAGTTCATACAGTTCCAGAGAGTTGCCCCACTAGAATAGCCTAGTTAACTATTATACCTAAACTTTTTTTCAACAAGCAGTAACTACAAACATATTACCTACTTTCGTGTTAAAAACTGCTCGGAAATCTATAGATCTGAAATTCATGCAACCTAAAGTTTGAAGCGCGTTTTTCTCCTGAAATTATTAGAAAGCACACGGTGTATGTTACAGAGCACATATGCCTGTAAAATTCAATAGTACTTGAGCATTCATGTCAGAACGATAAAAAGTCAACCGCTACGAGCGCCAGATGCAGCAAATGTAGTTAAGGTTACAGAGTAAGAGTGCAATTGAAATTACGTTGAAAGCACATATAGTGCATTTACGATTCAATAATCTGTAAAAACCGAGCACGGATGGTGGTGCATCATCAGAATAGATGTCACGACAATAAAATATCGGAAGGATCGACCTACTGGTTAAAATTATGGATAGGTATATTGTAATGTTTTAATTTCATTGTTTTACAATTCACAGATTATAATAAAACTATTATTAGTGTCGTGTAGGGACATTTTTAAGCAGTCGGGTTTTTATTGTCCAGAATATTCCAGTTAATAAAACACATCATGTAGTGAACTAAATTTGCATGTCTAATGTGGCGAATAATCATAGATAGTGGCGCAGAAAGAGAAATACTTAGGGATATTACTTCTACTTAATTCTAATGGCTTCAATTCCCACACCGTCGCCAGCCAATATCGATTAAGTACGGTTACGTTGAGAAGTGGTGGAGGTGATATCGGATGAGACGGAATGAGGATACTAAACCAGTAATAAACTGTAAGGGCCTACATCCGGCCGACCATATTATTTATAGATAAGGAAGCCTGGCTCAGTTACGCCATTGACGTTCCTATTCATTCACACACAGTTCACCAATATAACGTAAACATAAAGCTTACCCTATCTCCTTACGCCAAATATAATATCTATTGTGAAATAAGAGTTTGTACCAAACGATAAGCTTTTCAATTTCTTGTAACGTTCGCAAATTGTATTTTGTATTATACATATTATTTACATAGTGAGTTTATGAAGATCTTTATGTCTTCTTTTGGACAAATATTAAGTTATTTGGTTATTGTCACAGTTTCTGATCAATGTGACAATTTTGTTGTAGAATATCATTTTCAAGCAGAAAGATATTACAGTTTGTAATAAATTTACATTTCACAGTTGTCGTTTACTTATGGCGTCCTGAAAATAAAACTTGAGGGGGCTGGTAAACATTATAAGTTTGTTAGCTTGTTAGTTTGTTAGTCTTATTGGAATAGTAAATGACTCACCTGTAATTTATGATAACATGTCACCAATTTTGAATACCTATCTTTTCCATATATTCGTTTCAAGTACATTGTTTCCCTTAAATGCTTGTGTTGTATTATTTTTGGCGTGTGGCATGAGATATTTGAAAGCAATAAAACTTTCATCCGCATGTTTAACATCTAGCTTTAATACGAACATAAATCATCAACATTTATACTAAACGTAAATCGTCATCGCGGGATCATCAATCGGAAATGAGTGTTCTAGATGCAAAATTTTCTAATCGATAAAATTGAAAATATGGGTTATGTATGATCCATTATATATCCAAGAACTTCAGCGCATACGTTTGGTCGTGTCACACTGTCTCTGTCTAATCTGTTTTGCATAGTTTCTATTAAGTGTGTCTTTGTTGAATACGTTTTTATTCAAAATGGAAAGGATAAGTAAATTGTTAGTGTCGCCTGACATGAGTATTAATTCGCCAATGCACTCTATGCCTCGTAATATGTATGGATAGAAAATCTGAGGGGATAATAAAAGACCAAAATTGGAGAAACTAAGGCGAAAATAATTTAATTTTAAAAAAGTATATAAGGAAATGCATCTTAACTTTTTTTAGTATGAAAGATTGTACGTATGCAAAAAGAAACATAGGCGAGACAGTTGCATGCTGCAAAGATCAAAAATGCAAAAGATCAAAAATAAATTTCCATTAAATATTTCGGAAGATTAGTTTCTAATATCACTATCTGCGGTTACATTTTTTTAAATAACTTTATTAAGTGGAGATAGAATTGACTGTGTTATGAAAAGTTTTGTATTGTGAGGTAAAATGTGGGGCGAAAGTGGAGGAGATTGAATGGGGATATAAATGATTTCGAAAAATTGGTAATACAAATTTTTATTAAATCTCTTCAATGAAACAAGCGGTAAGCGTTCGTATATAGTCAACATGTGAGTTGAATTTTACAAAATTTTGTTATTTGTTAAATAAGGTTAATAATATTCTTGCTAAGCTAAGCTTGTGTAAATAGTAATTATAACATAAGTTTTGAGTCTCCGAAAACAGATATGTGTTCAAATTGTTTTTGTGCTAAAGAGAAACTTAAAGACTAAAGACTAAACTATCCCTAGCTCCAAGAGAGCAGACCACTATAAGCCAACAACGATTGCATAGACTAAAAGAAAAAGCATTATTTGCATTACCGAAACTACTTTAATTTCAAAAAGAAATTGTCTGCCAAACTATCTGATCAGGCTAGATATTTCGGTTAATAAATTAACTACTATTACTTTAATGTAGTCAATGGATGGTGTAATGGATCGTTGAATAAAAACATAGTTTAGTCCTCTGTATGGTTGGAGGTAGAACCTTCTGATGACTGCGGCGGTTAATATAGAAATATAATCTGTCTTGGCAACAAAGGAGACCACCTCCAAATATACAGTCTGTTATAGTTTCATAGATCCAGTAATTGCAAATTCTCTTATGCCGGCTGAGCGAGTGTTTGGAGTAATAGATAAAATAGTGAAACAACGATCTGTTATAATAAAGTTCTCTGTATATGCGCTAATAGGTTGTACTGCAACAATTCGTAACTTAAATGGTGACTGGAAAAATGAATCACAAGTTGTCACTACAGTTTCAGAATCGTGACATTTTAAGTTTGGCGAGGCAAAGATGTTCATTTTTCAAAAGCAAAAACGAATACCTAATAGTAATATTTTAGTGCGGAGTGGACCACATTACAATGTCAACGTAGACCGAAGCTACTTGTAAAAAAAGAAAAGCTTCACCTCCTGACCAAAAAACTCACTGTTGGTTGTTAGTTAAAGGGTAAAAATGTACTAATTAAATTATGTGTACAGATGTAAAATAAATATATTACTCATAGTTATTATAATTATATGGGAGAAAAATATCTAGCCGTCTTGTGAGCAGTATTAGAAGTGCATCGCAACCACAAAGATAACCTTCGATATCATTTCACAAAGGTAAACATCTATGCACAAACTTTTTAATATGTCCCTCAAGTACTTCGTTAAAGTAATGTTTGCTGATAGTTGACGTAGTATTCCTTCTATTATATCTGCAGTTGTGTGTATTCATTCGCGAATACGAATATGTTCGTGCTCGCTTTGCAGTCCAGAAGATCAATAAAAATTATATTGCAGTGTAAATACGTTACGCAGTTTGAAGAATAAGAACCAGGTACTGCTTATTGTATATACATATACATATATAGGGTTTAGAATAATCGATTTGTATTCCTGGAAATACAAAAGCAATTCAATGCATATAAATTATTAACTTTACTATCCTATACTATTTTTTGCACATAAACTACTGAACTCTTTCACTATTCTAGTACTAAAGTCTTCTGTATTTACCACTGGAATAATGTAAACTAAAGGTTTAAAGTCTCTAATACTTCATCTATTCTTAATGATCTTGCTAGTAGGGTGATTCTTGCAATTACATGAACACTTATTAAAGGCATTGTTTAGTTTACTGAAGTAGGTGCAAGAATAAACATTTAAATTTCAACTTTGTATCAAGATAGTGAACGGAAAATTTTTTACACGTATGACATTTTTTATGTTATCAGTTCAGTAGTTATGTATTATATAATTCAAAAACTAACATTTAGAAATGGCCTTTTCTACTTCGAAAGAAAAATAATCAACGTTTCCGGCACGTAGAAGTAAGGAGAAATGATGCTTTACTGTACCTTTAATTAACGTTAATTTGTTGCAAAGTGTTAATGAAGAGTGAAATATTTAAAACATCTTTTTATTTCAAAAATTTTTTTGAAAATGAAATATAGATTAAGATGTAGCTGTATAAGATCGAAGAACGCATTGCGATCGTCCTCCCTTATCGAACGTTTATTTTCTATGTCTGGCTAGTGGAATGTGGATACAACTAGCAAATTTAATTTCCAAACAGAGCTCATTATCTACAAATTGCGCAATCAGTGATTTGAAGTCATTGTCTGCGCTCTAAGTTTCTTCGTTTCATTCTCGTCATAACCATTGGGGATGTGTGGTGTGGTACGTTTCCATCATATGAGCCATTTTCATAATCTATAACCTTGCACATTTTCATTGTTTTCTGTCTTGTCTTTTGTGTTTTCGCATCTTTGATGTACTGCAGTTTTTCCACAACATTGAACGATGTAATGGTTTTGCCCCTGAACTTGTCTGTTGAACCATGTAAAACTGATTTAGCCTTGTAACAAAGTTGTAAAAAGCTTATATCTTTCGAGATGTAGAAGGCTCTTTATTTGCAGGTTCAGTGGTACAAGATTCTTTTCATCCATGTTTGATGTTGATGTATGATCAGATTAATTATGCATACACCATCTGTTGTAAACTTCTGGGTCACAAATAACAACTGTCAACGATGGAAAAATGCCTTTTTAAAACCGTTTCTTCTTCTTTCTTTGGAACTAGAAGTTTCAAAATTTTCGATAAAATCGATCAAAATATTCTTTTGACAGTGTATTGCCGATGTTTCTTGTTTACTATTTTATAATCTCCTCTTCCCATGTCAACTTGAGTGCCCTGAACAAGGCCAGGTCTATTAGCGGTAACATATGACTGATATGTGGAAGTAGTTTCAATGGATATGAACAAAAATTTGTTTCGTAAATATTCAAGATCCTATTAGGAGAAATGACATGGCACCCATCTTCAAAAATTTGGAAGAATACAGAAGTAATAGAAATATCTCTATTTCGTTTTTTGTGACTTCTATATACTGATTTTTTTTTGTTGGATGAGATTGCAGGTTTTTCCTTGAAGTATTGAAAGAAATCATCTAAATCTAGCTGACGTGAAGAATCATAAAAAGCACCATTGTTTTACTTACTGGCTGTAACAGAGTGTCTCTTAATCAAAACTTGAGAATTTTATTATGGATTGCAGCAGATATAGCAATTGAAGCAGTGGATATGAATCAGCATAAAATGTATCATATGCAAGTAATGTCAGTGGCATTGTGTATGGTTGGCTGCACATACGGTTTACTAAACTATACTAATACTGTTTCTCAAATGTATTATTCACAACAAGGGCCACATACTTACCCCGCATTTTCACGTACTCCAGCGTAGCTGTTACATAATTTGCTAAAATAGCTATCGTTGTCGACCCAATTGCGTGTGCCTTAATCTTTTTACCAATTTCAAAAAATTGAGAAAGATCTATGTATTTAAATCTATGTATCTATTTTTATGTATATGTATATTTTTCATTATTCTATGCAGCATAGCACCCATTTAGAAACCACAATGTGGCGGAAGACAGTGTATATCAGTAAAGTAATATTAATCAATGTTTTCAATTCTGTGTTTGTATTAATTAGGAAATAGTTCTTTGAGGAATTAATAAATTAGTTATCTCGTGTGTCAAATTCAGATTTTTGTTCAAAATTATGTGTACAGATATCATATGCCCTTTCGTAACAAAGTGCGATTAATGCAATTTATCGCTTGCTGATTTGAAATTGTATTTGCTTACGAAATGCGAATAATGTATACTGGTATAGAAAGCATATATTACAGTTGACATATTACCTCGTTAAAATTGTTCGAGTATAACGGAACACACAATATTGTAAATATCATTCTTTAATTAAGACATAAAATATGTACGAATTGGATTGGGCACAGGATAATTGATATTACTGTCCAGCTGTCTGCATTAATATTTGTGAATTGGGGATTATTCACATGATTTAGTGATAGTTATTTAATAGGTTATATATACATACAGATTAATATTAAATTCCGAAATATTGATACATATAACTGTCTGGTTTTTATACGTATCATTTACTATACTACTACTTAATTGAACCCTACATTGAAAATTAATTATAATATTTGGGCCACTAATTAACTTGAGTCAATTGTACGAACGCCAGGTGAAGTTTTATTTTTGAATGGTATAGATTTTAATTTAGTGCATATCGGATTTTGGATATCATTTCGATTACTATGAGCAATTAAAAAGTTCAATGAACCAAAGATATTATTTTAATAATAATAATTTTTTTTTTTTTAGTGAGGAAAAATGCCTAAACGCACTATCAGGGACGAGACCCGTCCCCGGTGTGTGGGGCTCGCACCCACTAAAAAACCTCACTTTGTCAGGTGTAGAATCCATCCCGGAACCGCTGGTCGCATTACTTCAGGATGGCACCTCGTAGTTAGCCTCGATCGGCTGCCTTCATTGCTTGGGTCTCTCTCTTCTTCTCTTTCAGCACCTTCTCGACGAACGTGGCGATCTTCTGCCAGTGGTCGTGTCCGGACAGCATCGTTTGCACGACGTTATCCGGCGTTAGAGGTCCTACTTCGTCTTGTAGAGCGTCTCTGTAGTCACTCCACCTCTCATTCGAAGAACGTGTGGTGAACATCATCTTCCGCAGAGTCGTGATACTGACATGTCGCGTTCTCTGCTTTACCCATTCGAGCTAGGTATGCGTTGAAATACCCGTGTCCGCTGAAAACTGGGTGAGGTAGTAATTTACCTCGACGTGGTCTCGGTCCATCCACTCCGTGATGTTGCGGATGAGTCTGGCCGTTCACCGTCCTCTCGTGTCGTTCTGCCAGCGCTCTTGCCAACATTGTCGTGTGAGCGCTTTAGTGTCCGCTCTTGCTTGTCGCGCACCGACGTCTCGTCGTGTCTCGTAGACTCTCTTCTTTTCTTGAGCCAGTAAGTCTATCGGGGTTACTCCTGCGATCCTGTGTGCTCCCCGTCACTGTACTGAAGCCATCCGCTTTCTGTACTTGTCCTGCCGTAAGGTGTCAGCCCAGATCTCGCTTCCATACAACAGTATGGAATGGGTGACGGTCATTAGAAGCCGGCGTTTACTCGACGTCGGTCCTCCTACGTTGGCCATTAGTCGGCTCAGCATCGTCGTTACCTTAGCGGCCTTATCGCTCGACTACTGGATCTGTTGCCAGAAGGTCATCTTGCTGTCGAGCCGTAGTCCGCCGTACTTCACGGAAGTTGTAGTGGTTATGACTTCCGTATCCACCGTCATGTCGATCTCCCTAGGGATTCTTCTCCTGGTCAGTAGAACGACCTCGGTCTTCTCCGTTGCCAGGGTCAGGCCGTGTTCGTCCATCCATGTGGTGACTCTTCCCATTACCTGGTTGAGCCTTCTCTGGGCATCCGCCTCGTCACGCGCTAGAATGACTGGCGCTACGTCGTCTGCGTATCCTATCAGATACGCATCTTGTGGCAGCTCCATTCGGAGGATCCCGTCGTAGGACACATTCCATAAGTCGGGACCGAGAACCCTGCGCCGCTCCCGCTGTTATCTTCTTCCACCAACACGGCCCGCCTGCGGTGTCGTAGACCAGCTTCCTCTCGCTAAGGTAGCTGCGTATCATCGTAAGTAAATAGGATGGCGTGTCGAACGTGTTCTGCAAGGCGCCCAACATGACGTCCCATCTCGCCGAGTTGAAGGCGTTTCTTACGTCCAATGTGACGAGCACCACCAGGGTCTCGAGTAATGATTTCCCCGTTGAGCGGCTTCGAAGGTCTCCACTACCTGCGCTACGGCGCCGACGGTAGTGTCCCTTCCTGAAGCCATGCTGTCTCTCGGACAATGCCTCCGCGTCGTCTATGCTGCTCTCCAGTCGCGTTTTGAGCAGTCTTTCTAACGTTTTCCAGCCGTGTCCAGCATACATAGCGGTCTGTATGCCGATGCCGTGGTAGGGTCGCCCTTGTTTTTGCTTATCAGCACTAATCGCTGTACCTTCCATCTCTTGCAGAACGCTCCTTCTGTTAAACAGCGGTTGTACATGTTCAGAAGCAGATCTGGGCAGACGCGCGCCACAATCTTGAGAAGCTTCCGTTGGAATTCCGTCGGGTCCAGGTGCCTTCCGGTTTTGTAGGGAGTTCGCCGCTCTTGACAGTTCATCTCCGCTAAAAAGCGGGATGTCGTTCAATCGCTCGTCCTCCATTTCCGCAGTTCTCTCCGGATGGGTAGGGCACAACGTATCCACGATGTTCCGCATACGATCTCGTTCGAGGACTGGATTCGCCGTCTTCGTCGTAAGCTTCTGCATGACGATCTTGTACCCAAGGCCCCATGGGTCGTTGTCAACGTCCTGCCGTAGCTCCCCCCTCTTTTTTGCCTGATCTAATGCCCTTCTGAAGGTGGGACATGCGCCGGAACCAGGGACGTGGCTGCGTGTCGCGGTATCTCCCGTGCAGAGAAAGCACTTTGCTTTGTTCTTGCAATCCTTCCGTTGGTGGCCTTTTTCTCCGCAGTTGATACAAAGGCCTTGAGTTCTTCTGTCTGGTCCGGGACAAGCAGCCTGTCGATGTCTACCCTGCGTCTTATTCTGCTGTTTATCCAGCCGATCTTTATTCTCGGTGTTTCCAGCAGCTTAAGGGCTTGACGCTGACTAAGTTGGACGATAGCCATTCTCAGCCCTCTGTTGTTCGCGTTGGTGAGGCTGATCTTCACTTCGCCGTCCATGTCTCCTAGCTTTGCTCTAACTGCTGCGCGGACTTCCTCCGTTGTCGTTAAGCAGTCTAGATCTCCGAATTCTAGCGTCTCTTTGGGCTCTAGGGTGCTGATGTTAGCCTTCTCGCCCAGGATCTTCTTCAACGCGCTGCTGAAACCTGCAGTATCCTTGGTGCTGGGACCTAACTCCAGCAGCATATCTCCCGCACGTGTTTTCCGCACCGCTTTAATCTCGGTGCCTGTCTCTTCCGGTTTCGCGTTGCTGCGCAGCTCTCGCAGTACGTCGGCATACGACTTCCCTTGCGCAGCTTTTACGAGAAGCCCATCCAATCGAGGCTTGGCGTTTCGATTCCTCTGCTTCTTCTTCTTCGGCTTCTTATTGTCGGTACCGTTGTCCTTTCTCTGACCACCGGCAATCTTCTGCTACTGTTCGCTGTCAGACTGGGTCGGCGTTCACCCTATAGCGTCGACCCTTAAAACTCTGCGGCTGCACTACCCCATCCCTGGTTTCATAGTTCCAGGGTAACGGGCGTGGCGGGAGTAGACTTCGTATATAGGGGAGGATTCTTGGGCGTAAGCATGGGCATCCGCTCCGGCAGTCCGGCCATAACCGTCGGAATATACGGTGGGTAAGTGAGGCACCTACGGCGCTTACCTAGAGAACTCTGCAGCTGCACTACCCCATCCTTGGTGGCCACACTCAGGAAACGGGCGTGGCGAGAGAATTTGGCGAAGATAGTAGGGGAGGATAAAAGTCGGTTCGCCGAGGAGTAGTCCGCCCGCTGGTTGTCTGGTTGGGGAAACCTTTGGTTTCATCCTAAAACAACTCGGTGATTCTGGGACCCTACGGTTTCACTGTAGCTGCCGCGGATACTGATCGCCGGAGGGGCGAAAGAGTTGGCGTGGTTGGCATTTTGGGGTAGGGCTCCGGCCCGGCCGTCCCCGTAGTTCAGGCTTAATTCACGGGCGGGCTGGTTGTACCTCACGGCCAGATTCCGTTTCCCACGCTTGGCCGATAGTAGCCATCCGCAAGGAGGCTTAGGCCCCGTGGGGTTAGATGTGAGGTAGGAGTCCGCCAAAGCGTCTCCAGCGGTGACCCGTCTAACGCTGACAAGGAAACTTGTTTAACATGGGTAGCACGGGGGAGAGGAGCCCTCCGGCTCGCCGGTCCTCTCCGAGAGGTGTCGGTCTCGTGCGGGCGGTGAGGTAGTGGGTGACAGTTTCGAGGCACATAACTTGTTATGTGCGGTGTGGCACCCGAAAATGCAGGATATGGGCTAGCGCCTAGGTGCCTGCGGCAGACCATCAATGCCATTTTCAATCTGAATGTTCGCTGTCAGAAGCCTTTGCAGCTGCCTTCTTCTCTTCTTGAGCTTGCTTTCTCCTGCCTGCTCGGTCCTTCATCCACACGTTCTCGGAGGGATGCATTTCCTTCTTCTCCACGTTCTTATTGCCCGTAGCAGAAGTAGCCTGCGTCCTGGTTGCAGGCGCTGAAGCCTTTTGCGCGTGCTCTCCTGCTTGCAGCTCGGCCTTCTTCCATCTCTTCCTGCAATCAGAGATCATCTCCACTGCTTCTTCTAGCTCCTTCAAGCCGTTCTTTACGTCCATCGAGACGTTCTTCTGTCTGCCAATAGCTGCCTTCATAGTCTTGATGACACCTATGCACTTCTGCAATTGCTCTTCTTCGAGGCATCGCAGTTTGCAGATAACTTCTTTTGTGGACGACATATCTGGAGCTGATGTGGTGTCATCACTGCTACCTCCTGGTTTCACGATGTTAAATGTCGTCAGATCTATCGTAATCGGCGACCTAACGTGCTGCGCCGTTGGTGTCTTGAAGGCACCGTTGGGGCTCTCTTCTGTGCTGTTCTTCGGCGTTCTCTTCTTGGTAGGTAAAGTTGCCATGTTGAGTAATTCGCCAGCGCTTGGTGTATGGAGGGGCGTGCCGAAAAAATCAGGAGCGGGTATACCCTCGGATCCTCGGATCCTACCCCAGTTCCCTGAGGCTTGACCTTCGCTTCACCAATCCCGGAATACACGGACGGACTGGAACTCGCCCGGGGCAATGCAGATTCCGACATCTTGCATCCACCATACACTACCTGATCAGGGTCCGAAGTGGCTGGTTCCTCACAATGCGTCGCGGATCCTCGTCGGCAGAGCAAGCTCACATCAGCCTACTCCCCAGCCGGATGAGAAGGCCAGTCGGTTGGTAGACATTCCCGGAGTCGCCGCAACGCTTGCCGATCTGT
The DNA here is from genome assembly GCA_023690525.1 of Holotrichia oblita. NCBI lineage: Eukaryota > Metazoa > Arthropoda > Insecta > Coleoptera > Scarabaeidae > Holotrichia > Holotrichia oblita. The sequence goes on from CM043016.1 coordinate 159,812,532, forward strand.
ACCTGGGAACAAAAAGGAAAGGGAAGAGGATGGGTGGGGGTCAGCGGACAGCTGGCGTCACTGGCTGTACCGTTTCCGCATACGGTGGCGGCACTGGGGCCGGGCAGACATGGAATAATAATAATAATAATAAATTTTTATGTCAGTGTTTCCTAAGAAATTTGACATTGTCAATACATACATCAAGCAAGTATAATATGACTAAATGTATGTATAACGTATATCACCCTAAAAAAAAAAAACTCTTTCAATGTATCGCAATTTTTCATGAGCAAATGGTCTTTTAACCTACGCTTGAATATGTTAATGTTTGGCGAAGATCTGATATCTAAACCAAGGCAATTATATAGCTTACATTCCATATATTGGGTATTTTTTTGAAAAAGTATTATCCTGTGAGCTGGTGGTAGTAGCATATATTTTCTTCGTGTACAATGCTCATACTTTGAACGTGCTCCAAAAAACTTACCCGGATTGGTGTAATAGAAAAAACAGCGCACCGAGAAAATACATATATAAACTAGTGAACGTAATAATTTTTAAGTTTCTAAACGCACTTCTACAAGAATCTCGTGGTGATAACCCTGCTATTACGCGTACTGCACATTTTTACAAAGAAAACACTATGAATTTGCGAACTGTTACCCTATTGCATGATTGCGTACCTAATATGCGACTCTACAATAGAATAATAGACAGTAGTCAAAATATAAGGACTACATTGCTGCGATATCAATTTCAAGGCATAACAATTTTTCCGTACTTTCGCACAGAGGTTATCGATATGTGTATGCCACCGGAGCTTTTCATCAAAACTAAGCCTCAGAATATTGTATGTACTGGAAGGTTCAGTGTTGGCCTTATGCAAAAGATCACATGTAAGATCTAGTGATCTATTTATAGTAAAAAAAGTAGCTACCCAATATAGTAGTAGTTTGTAGGTGTGAACCGCCCTAGAAAAAAGTAACTCTATATTATTATCATAAATTAAAATATTTGTATCGTCTGCATAACCGATAATATCTATATTAGGTACCTTATCTTTTAAGTGTGCAACTAAATCATTAGAAAATATATAAAATAAAGGATCTCGAATGTATGTATCTATTGGGCTACTCTCAGTATTTATTTCGCATTAATGGTAAACAAAAAGCAATTGTGTCACACATGATAAAGATACTCTCCACTCTTGTGACACAATATACCTTTGTTTACCACAAACAATTTGATTATTCATTGCAATTTTTGGCATCTAACATTCAGGTAATTTCTCAATTTATACTTTTGCTATATTGGTTTTCATTATTTTAAATGCAATGGGGTCGTCCCGTTTTTTTTTTTTAATAAGTTAATAAATGTTATATTCTTAAAGATTACTATAATCTGACGTAGGTAATAGCAAAAATTATAATTTTAGTGTTACTGGAATTGCAAATAAAAATAAATAAGACCGATTATTTGTAAATCGCGGCATTTTTCTTCGTCTACTGATTAATTATAAAAGGCTGAATCTTAACACCTAAATTTCCATAGCTTAAGAAAAAATACTAAAACTCTGCGTCCTAGAAACTTTATGTTCAAATATGGTATTAAGTGAACAATATAAAATTTTCTGTGTCCAATTTACATCTGCCACAAATATTATAAAGACGTCGCAAGTACTATTTTAGGCAGGTTAATAAAGTTTGTCTACAGTAACATTTCCTTCAAGCTTTCCGATCAAAGTGTTAAAATCAGGGAAATACCAAATTAAAGCCGTTCTATTTCTAAGTAACATATGCAATACTACGCAATCAATAATCAAATTGTTTGTGGTAAACAAAGGTATATTGTGTCACAAGAATGGAGAGTATCTTTATCATGTGTGACACATAATTGCTTTTTATTTACCATTAATGCGAAATAAATCCTGAGAGTAGCCGAATAGATACATTCGAGATCTATTATTTATAATTTTCTCTGAAATTAAAAACGAATAGAACTGCACACATACACTTATATAATTGCATGATCCCGAGTTTTAAATACAAAAACAGTTATTCTTGTTTAACATAATATATAATTCCATAAACATTTTTGTAGCTCCAAGTATTATTTTTAAAGAACGCTTCATCTCATTATTTAGTCAATATACAAAGACATCAAACGACAAATTTGATTATTAAAGATAGCAATTCTCAACACCATTTTAAAATAATAGCATTTCTATATAATATGAAGCAGCAAGCATTCTTTTGTGCGTAACCAGAAAGAAGCCACTATTTAGGTGCTCGAGATTTTAAACGATGACATGTCGTCGATTTCCAATTCAAATATCTGCGTGCTGTTTTTCTAATACAATATAATTCCGCCTTTAAGCAAGCTACTCCAGGAGACCACTATCTCTTAGCAGATATTACCTACACGATATGTTTAATTTTAATAATAATAAATAATAACACACGTTTTCCATCGGAGAAGCTTTGTAATGTTCTCTTCAATCGTTACGATAATCAAATGTATTACGAATCAACAGTATTACGTAGTATTTGAAGTTATAATAATGAGACTACAGCCAAGATTATATTACCTATACCATATGTATTATTGAACGAGTATGATAGTAAAATTTATAATCCAAGAACAATAATTATCTTTCTATTAATTTATTTTCGCTATGTTAATACAAACTTTATAATAAATTATACATATGAAATTTATTTATATGTCTCATTTTAAATAATATATACGAGACCGAAAACCACTTTTTCTACTTTTATTAACGAGGAACGTATCTATTTTTCAAGTTTACTTTCAATTACGTGGCGTTACACGATATATTTTACAATACTTTGTGTTCTATCGATAACGATGTTTTGATTCATTATAAATTACGACAATTACATATATTGCATTTAAAATAATGAAAACCAATATAGCAACAGTATAAATTGAGATATTACGTGACTGTTAGACGCCAAAAAACGTGAACTACGCATCACTATGTATGAAAAAGTATAGATCACCCACAACACAGCACCGCGAACCGGGTAACTGCACACAATATCCTCGATTCGCATTTAATTTGAAACAGAGTGTACAATGGAATGGATTAAAATTAAATTTAGGTATAGGCTGACTCGGTTTCTTTAGTATACCACTTAAGTCTTAAGTCTAACAAGTTTATTTTGTTTTCTTTTGTTTTTTTTTTGAATTCCGATCTATTATGAAAATAAATTCATCCTTAAGTGTCACGTTACTATGTCAGACCATGAGGACGTAAATAGATTCGAGAAGACAGTGAATAAGAATATAAAATTGTTGGCATCAGAATGAAAAACAACTTTTTTTCCTAAGACACGCTTGGACACACAGTTGTGCTGTTACATATATTTGTAAAAGAATCTATTCCTCAAATGGTCTTAAAATACTGAGACTGCTGTCTGGATAAGAACATTGGAAAACTAATTGTAGTAGACACTAACATTCATCATCATTTATTCTTCATAGTACGAAATAATAATAAGATAGGTCTACTAGAATGCCCGAAAACGAATCAAATTTTGTCATCTAAAATGTGATGTGATACTTTTCTTTGTAGATCAAATAAACATTAGTTCCCTGGTGACCCTCCGCTAGAAAAAAGTCTCTGTTTTGGAGCTACAGGATTTTACTGCGACTATACCATAAAAATTATACCTTACCTCCTATTGTAGTGTATATACTTGTCGAGTTACACGCGTCATAAAACTGAACTAATATAAATTTTTGCTTAATTTACATTTTGTCGCTTAACATAAGTAAACACAAGAATTTATATAACGAAAGTAAAATATTTCACTCCGAGGCGGAGAATCGTGCCGTCCGATCTTATGCTTCATTTGTAAGAACATCATAAGTGAGTGAGATCAGTCAAAAAGTGTTACTTAAGAACAACAATTTAGAATCGGAAAACAAAACAGTCCTTAATGTTATTCAAAATATTTAAGATATACTTGGATTTGATATAATATTGATGATATACCAATCCTATCAATGCTCTATCATCATGAAAACTGACATATTGGCATTCAAACAAAATCTGCAACAATTTCCTTTTAGAATAAAACGCTGCATTTGTGCAACTGTTTTATACTTTTCTGTATAAATTTCCAAATGCACATATTATTAATAAATTAATATTATGTACTTCATAAATAAATTATCGAAAACTCGTAGCCGTTCGATCATGCGTAGCGAGATTGTAAGATTCAGTTAGAGTTTGCTTATAGAATTTAAATTATAACATCTGCTTGCTGTAGACTTTATACATATGTAGCTATACGTTTGTTTTGCAGGAAATAAAATTTGTGATTAGATAATAACACAAAAACATAAATTTACTTCATTTCAATTTGTCTTTGTTACTAGCGTTCCCACAACGTCTGCAGTGAAATGAGGTTCAGTGTTGAAATAATTGTGTTTTTAAAGTAACAAACAAGCACAGTAACAAAACACAAAAGCATATAGGTATTGTGCTACGCTGCTGTGTCTGCACCAACTTACGATATGCATTGTATATGTAGGGTCATTATTTTTCTTGTGTTATTAAAATTAATTGAGTGAAACCGTCAACATTGCAACGGGTTTGCTACAAGTACGCTCAATTAAGTTTCTCACACTTTGTGTACACATAATAATGCTATTTAGCATTAGTAGTAAATTAAGCTCTCAGGTTAAATGTACTTTAAAATTTGCTCCTACATTCATATTGCACTAAGAGCGTTTGTAAGTGTCAAGTTTAACTCACAATCAGATATGATATTGGATAGCTCGAGCGACTTTAGCAATTTGTCGAAATTATTCATCGTAGGCAGAGAAAATTCCGTCATACCTATCTCTGTGTATGTGCAAACTCACCACTCATGGAAATTAAACAGTAAAATTTATAGTTGATGATTTTACATTATAGCTATACGATCAAGAAAATATGTGTCAATAATGACATAATTCACATTATGAAATTACACTACACAATTTTCGGGACAAAATAACTTTAAAATAAATGGTGTACCTATGTAATATTCAAAATTGGTAATATTTACGCATTGTATGTATTAAGTAGCTTGTTTTCTATTCTTTGAATATTATCTAGGTTTCAGATCTACAACAGATACCGTGAATCGTTACATGAAGATAATATATAATCAATTTTGCTACAGTAGATCCAGAACGGAGTTCCCAAAAAAATTTAAATATAAACTTGTTGAAAAGTTAAATTATAAAAGTTGCGTGGTACTAAAACTAACATGAGTACGTCACTTGACTGCAAAACCTCCGTGTCTGGTCGACTAGTACAATTACTAGCCTCTGAGTTTAACCGTTAATCGCAATATATCCTCTAGTTCATTTGATCTAATTTTGATTAATCTGTGTATGCGGGATTCAAACGTAATTGGAAATGATGTAATAGACAGCTATTCTACTAAAGATTGGAGTTGTTCGCGAGATAGAAGAGGACATACAGTCATTTAACAAACGCTGGGATTTAGTTAAGAGCTAGCCTAATTATAGCTACAATTATAGTCGGAATATGGATTCTATGTTTTAGCAGTGTGGTAAGTACTGCAAAACAGTATCTCACAAGGGAACACTGGCGGGTGTCCCCCTCCGATTTCGATGAAACTTTACAGATCGAAAGAGTACCTTAAAATAAGAGACACGTATTTTTTTATCGGCGTATCCGCACGATTTTGGGGTACACCTCTTTCCAGTTTCGACGATTTTTCAATTTTTGCCAATATTTCCTAAATTATAGCAGATATTAAATTTTTTCTTAACATAATTTGCAGCATCTTGCATGACCCTAAAGGGTGGCGTCGTCCGTATTCGCAAAAAGTTAATAACGGGGGACGGGGTACCCTGTACCCCCCATTTTTTTACATTTTTTTCTTTTTCTTATTCATCAAAAGAAGGCCGATTTTACCTAGAATACGATGATGTATAACAAGTTTAGAAAATTAATAATTATAAAAATAGAAAAATAATAAGAAAGCTTCAAAATTAATAAACTTGTCTATTGATATAAATCAATTCATAATCAAATAAATAAATCAATAAATTTCCAGCATAATACATGGTCTCAATGGACGCTCTTGCTATGCTAACATTTAACAAACCTACAGTGTTAGTAAAATAATGCACTAACGGTTAAAAAAGTTAATCGTACAGTTAATTAATTATTATTAACAGTTAAATCGTGCAGATATGTGTAGAACATTGTTGGCTATATTGCATGTGTGACACAGGTGTAGCTAGATTAGGTGCCGGTAGTATTTGATGTTAATCACCAACGGTTCCAGATACTACAGAGGGCATTGACGGGTTTTAGTGGGTGAGAGTCCCACACGCCATGTTACGATTGACCAAAGTACTGCGTGTGCTTCAGATTTCGCTAGAAATTTATCTTGCTTTAGAATCGTCATTTAGGCAGTGATTTTGTCTAATCCTCTTACTGTTCGATTTATTCCTGATATGGTGCTGTTGAATCTTCTTGCAGTACAAAATTGTACAGCTGTCTTCTTACATACCACAATAAATGCGAAGAATTCATTAAATAGTCGAGTTTTAGAGCAAAGTAACGTTAAATAAGGACCGAAAGAAACATATTTTCCTTGTTTCAGTATTTTTCTTGAGCAAGTTGGAAAAAGTAGCGTCCTTCAATTATTGCATTACGTTTCTATTGAATACAACAAAATTTTAAAGCTTATGCAATTGTGATGCAAGTTGGAAAACATTTATAAATGTTAGCACTAAAACAAGAGAGGTAACGGTACCATAAAACCCACCGGCAATAATTCTTAAATTACAGTTTATGTGTAATTTATAGTTGATTAAAGACCATTCCTGATTCATTTTGGAATAAGCTTATTGATTACTTTTGTCACTTTTTAAAGCACATGCGTATATGTATGTAATCATTCTGTAAAAATTAAACACACTGCAAAAATTAAACACACAATATAAAATTTTATTCAGCGGCGACTTCAATATTGATTTACTGAGTGACAACAGACACTCAAATAAACTTAAAGATCTATTTAAATGTTATAATTTGACCCATGCAATTGAAGAGCCTACACGAGTGACAACTACAAGCCAAACACTTGTTGATAATGAATTTACTAATGCAGAAGGTTTCTGTGCTGAAGTTCTGATAACAATGCTATCCGACCATACGGCTCAGATGATTAGTTTTACGCATAATACTTTTGAAAATGATCACATACCAACGAAAACTCGTAGAAGAATTTTCTCGAACAATACCTTGCAATTATTAAAATTTGAATTAGAAAAAGAGAGCTGGCAGAAGGTATATGAACGTAGCTGTGTAAATGAGAGTTACGTTCACTTCAAATCAAAAGGCAATTATATGAAGGTATGATCAGCCAGAGAATATCACACAAAGACTACAACAATTTTTGTGAACATCTTAAAAATGAAATAGAGAAATCGAAGAGAGAAACTTATTCTAACCACATAATGAGATCGAGGAATGCTGTCAGAGGCACTTAGGATGTTATCCACCACCTACAAGGTAAAAATAATAAGCAGCATACTTTTAGTTTGGATTTGTTCAAAGACTGTAATATTGAAAAGGAAGATATTCTATCTAAGATTAATGAGTATTTTATTAATGCGACAGATAATCACTGTCAAAATAATTTCAAAATAAGTGAAAATATAAAATACGCAAAACAATCATTTTCTTTGTATTTAACAGATTACCATGAAGTAGTGCAAACAATAAATGATTTAAATAACACAGCTGCTACGGGTTATGACGAAATACCCATTTCGGTATTAAAACAATGCGCTCAAAGTTTAGCACACCCAATGATGGATATTATCAACAAGTCATTTCAAACTGGTATATTTCCCAATGCATTAAAATATACTCTTATAAAACCTATATATAAGAACGGTGAAAAAACTGATTACAAAAATTATAGACCGTTAGCGTTGGTATCAAATGTTTCCAAGGTATTTGAGAAAATTGTACTTAAAAGAATAACAAATTTTGCGCATAAATACGATATCTTCGATAAAAATCAAAATGGTTACATCAAGGGCCGTTTCACGACTCGTGCGATGTTTCAACTGTTACAAGAAATTATAAATGCACTAAATCAGAAAGAATCTGCAATTTGTGTCCTTATGGATTTAACAAAAGCTTTTGACAGCGTTCATCATCAGTTATCATTAGATAAACTAGAACGTTTAGGATTTCGTGGTGTGACATTGAGCTGGCTGCGGTCGTATTTGTGATACTTGCATTAATGTATTTAAAAACAAACGTATTTTAACTTTGCCATGTTTATATATTTTGGAATGCGCTGTATTTGCAAAGCTTCACTAAAATGAGTTTTTTAAAACGTATGAATTAGACCATAGCCATGATACGAGAGGTACTTACCAAAAAATACTGTTACCGCCGTTTACACACTTGACAAAAATTAAAAAAGATGTGGTTCACCAATGTATTGAAATTTATAACCATATACCAGAAAATATTAAGTCATTCAACAAAAATCAATTCAAGACCCGCTTAAAAAGGTATTTAACAGATAAAGCATTGTATGATATAGATCACTTTTTTAATGGAATTGTTTCTTAATTAATGTCTCTTATGCGGTGTATATCTATGTAACCTACATATGTGTACCTACATATTATATGTGTATAGTTATGACTTATGGCAATAATGTACAAGTATATTTTAATATGTTGTTTGACAGAGTATTTATTTGACGTTTTCTACACTGTATGTACGATGGAAATAAAATGTATTATTATTATTATTATTATCATCTCTTAAAAGTTTTAACATTATTTATTTTATCGAACATACACTCGAATTCACAAGTCATGACTGTTCATAGTTAAACACAGTTCTGAATAGGTTCTTTGTTGTTGAATCTCACTGAGCTTCAGCAGTTAAAATAAACGCGACCGTTTAACAAATAATGAAAATGCATTTAAATTTAAATTCTAGTTTCTGAATGTGTATTCATTGCGAAGCGGGCCCTTTAAATTTCGTCGTATTTATCTACATTGTTGGATAAGTGAGAAGTTCGGCATCGTACTTTTGCAATTTAAATTCGAACAAAATTAAATAAGCGTGCGGATGGTGTCTGTTGTATAGGCGCAATGTGAGTTTTATTATCTCAAGTAGTATAGTCTCACATTATATTGAATTTTATATAGGAATAAGTAAGATAAACAAACGTTTTGATACTGTGTGTGATTTGTAATGTGCTGAATTCAACAATTCACCATTTTTGTAACATTTTGTCACTTAATATTTACAGAACTGAATTTTTTGGCGTATTTAACGCCAAAATGGATAACGCTTAAGCAGATTATTCATGGGCAAAAAAGTGTCAACACTAGATTGACATTGTAACCAATAAGTATACTGGCAACGTTTAAAAAGATATTCGACTAGCTTGGAGATTTAGCTTTTTATTTTGTCAGACAATTTGGGTGATGTCAATGACCAACAAAGTGAAAGATTTCATCACAATATAAAAGGAATGGAAAGACGGTATCAAGTCAACTGAAATACTATTATAATGGAACATTTTACTGCCTTCGCCGAGGAGCTACATCAGTAAGCAAGAAAAAACTTTCTAAGCAGCTTTGGTGGGAAATATAAGGAAGAATATATGACAGGCACAATTTTTGCTCAATTTTAACGAAATTGTTAAAGTGTAGATTATCTAGCCACATGGATACAAATATTATCGTTTCATTCTCTTTTTGCTTTACGGTTAAATCTTATAATTGATATTACGAGATAAATATATTATTTTGAAAGTGTTGTTTGAAGTTTTAAAGTCGCCTCTCGACATTTTTGAGGGAAAATTAATATCATGTTTGGATTTAGAAAAAAAACAAACTCTCGGAATCACATATTTATCTTTCTGAGACAAAGTCTCTTTTCTGTTCCTCGGTGTAATCGTTTAGCAGAATCAATGGCCAGACTAGATTAAGTATTAGTGCCTTCAAATACAGTGCTATCTCACTTTAACCTATTTCAACTAGTATATGAATCTAAAAAGTGCGATATCTCTGAAATGTAATGTAATTATATCAGTTTAATTATTCAGCAACGTCGTAAGAATTCCTCAATTGAAGGAACAAATACGCAAATGCTAGCAATCACGTAATTGGAAGACTGACATATGAAATATGAACTGTATACTATGCAAATGACAGGTGTTTACAACCACATATACACCCTTAAACGCGTGATCGCATTTTTGTCTCTCATACAATGGCACTCTATCGAACACCATTTGTACACTAGATATATAATGGTCTATAAATCAATATATTGCATACTACGCAGATTTGTGAAACCAGTCAACCTTAATTTAAACCTCAGTCAATTGTTAGGGGGAATTGATTGCAGATCAGCGTAGTATTCGGGCGATGTATATGCCAAACAAGCAGTTTTAATTAATGAACATATTTTTACTGTATATTGGTACTATAGATACCGGCAGAACAAATTAAGCAATTTGAATTGCATTAATTTTCTCAAAGCTGCTTACTTACATTGTTGCTATTATGTAAACGTGATTTCTATACATGCGTACATAGTTAAGTGAATAGTTAGAAATATTTTCGTACCTATCCAGTTCAGTAACTAACAACCAGCATATTTTAACATAATTCTATAATATATATAGTATTATTTAATATGCTATACCGCAAATATTAAAAAAAATCAGAATTGAACATTCTTTCAGCACGACCACGGTTAAGCCTCAAAAACAACGACCATAAATAGGGTGACCTAAAAAGAATGAAGATGAAATAAATTTCCTCTGCAATTTTTTTATTACTTTGTCTACCTTAAGCCTACAGGCGTCTCAATAAATATTTATAAAAGGATTCTAAAATAATACCATGCTCTTTATAAATATAAAAATATACTAAACATTAGAAAAAGGTAAATACTCGTACAGTAAACGTAAATACGACTATTATTCTTACCTAAATAGTATAATCATATTTAAAAACAATACACAAATTTAACATTTTTATTCGTATATTAAAAAATAACGCCATCAAAATGTTGACATTGATTGTTCTCATATTTCTAACAATATCGTCTTGTAATTCTTCTAAACTATACGTTACATGCGTGCCAATCAATCGGTGATTAACCGTAGCAAGCGCAGTAGAAAATAAGCTTTCCAACAACGACAAATTGAAAATCCGTGACTATAATACGTAGTTCCAACATAACAAAATGCGATTTGAGGATTATCAGAGGACAGTCATAGCAGTTTGAGGATTTTCAACAAACCAAAAGCTGTGATTTTTAGCGCATGCGTATTTCAATGCAAGTCTGTCTAGCTTATCAATTTTTCTATACACGCCATCTGGTGTCAAGTAAAAAAAGTTATTTCGTTCCAACAAATTATTAATGCAATTTGATCTGAAACTGGTTGTTGATAGAACATGCGCGGTGTGATTATCACATACTAATCCGAAATCGATCGATAAGTAGGAACAAACCTTATGTAAACAATTTCAATTGTTCTTTAAATATCACAATAGCAAAAATCTAATTTGTTTGTGATATCAAAAGACACCTACAAATCTTACGAAAATTTATTTTCGTTTTTAAACTTGGCAACTGACAACACAACGTTAACATAAAGTTTAACTAATTATGCTCTAAATTTTCGTAATGACTTAGTTGAACTTATTGTTCTATTCTGTCACCATTTACAGTTACTTAAAGACAATATGTGTACATCCAAAAATTGCTTCTACGCAGGTTCAATAACATGATAATATTGAGTACCACTCCCGACTACTTCGACAATGCCTTTGAAAAATAAATGTCTTTAACTCCGATGATTGTTGTCTATAGTAAACCAAATGACGGTTAGAATGGAATTTGCACACAAACTGAATAATAAATTGAAACATGAAATTTTTATTTATAATAATGCAAAGCACCTTTAAGCAACGAGTCACGTATGAGATAACATTTCGAAAATTTTATAATTACTTTGGTCAACCTAAAATAAATCTAAAGCGGGAAGTTCAACTTGTCCTCTAACTAACCAAAAAAATGCTTGTAATAGAGGCGCTCATGGTATATTGTTGGAATTCACCCTGCAGACGAATGCAATGAAAATAGATCAAGCAGTAGAAGCGGACCACCTGGTTTCGATCTTCCAGTTGTCATCAGCGCAACTCCGAATGCAAGATCTAATTTCATCGCATTGCACCTCTCAACTTATTTATATAATACCTCCGTCTATGGACTAATTCCAACCCCATGCCCTCTAGTGAGCAAGGTAGGAAGTAGCACACCGCAAAGCGGATTCCTATGGCTTAATCGCGCCAGAAACTTTCTCATTTAAATATCCTTTACGTAATAGCATAAAAACGAATTCAAATATTTCTTAAAATTAATACGTTTAAAAAATGTTTTTTTTTGCAATAACGACGTACGTTTAGGAAAAAAGCATTGCTTCTGGATCAATTCAACAGAAAATACAGTTGATATTATATTATGATTCTATTTTAAGTATAATAACACTTTTAAACGCTGGACAGAGTATTCGGATTGTTTTCCTATGTACCATATGCTTCTCTGGTATATTGCGGTTTTACTTATTTTTCTTTCTATTGTTACAGATAATCGAGGAAGAATGCCAGCCCTCAAGCACGGAAGCGAACAGCACAACAGAGGAGTTGTCTTTCGAATCACACGAGGCCATGACTAAGGGGGGTGAGTTCAAGCCAAAATTCACGACGGGCACCGCATCAACGGCGACTAGCCGACAGAAGCGAAGTTACGAATTTCTCATGGGATTAGTTAATAATAACTCCAAGTTTCAAGTTACTAACACGGAGGATGATATAAGGATACCGAGACGGGACAAGGTAAAATAACGCACTAATAACATAGCTGTCAGAAACGATAAACGTGTTAGTCGTATCGTTGCCTTTTTTTGAGATCTTCATTTATCCCGGTCTATACTTAATTTTGACTCGGTTATTGTAGCAATAATACAGTTACACCTTAGAAGGGTACAAATTGTTAAAATTAAATAATTGATCTTAATCTTATTTCTGCGCTCTTCTGTATTGTTTCTTACAAACAATTAGACATAAATTACCACAGTTCTAGATAACTCTTATACGTTGATGTTACAAGAAGCATCCCTTTTTTATGCTAATAGTTATTCCATTTAGTTACGTCAAACAAGAATGACCAAATTTTCTGATGTTCAGAATTGCAATTACATATATAGATGAATGGAAACTCTATATACAAGATAGTGGAAACGCTTTTACTTTATTTCAGGTCGTCGCCACTAATTACTCAGATCAATAAATGTGTAGCGTAAATAACAGCATGTAGGATAGCAAAACTCACAGTGAAAAAAGAGCAGCCACAAACCCAAAGCTCAATCCCGGAACCTAAGAAAGTAAGGTAGAACATTGGCAGGAAGAAGATAAACCTGAACAACCGAAGTTTATGCCCATTCTGTGTGTAGGCTGAAATGATTTTTGGCCGTACAAACTTGTAATATATCCATAAAACGTTACATTTTCGACAAGATGACATTGAAAGAATTATTTTCATTTCGGGAACTGCTTTATTAACCACGAACGGTTCTATCCAACTCAGAATTTTATGGACTAACGAGGCAACCTTCAAGAGTAATTATATACTATTGGATCGCGCTTATGACTCCAATAAACTGAGGTTGGAAATAAGTTGGAAATTTCCGAAAATGTAATTCATTTATTAAAGGCCAAATTTTCGCCGAGAATTGTCGGCTTCTTCAGGGCACTACATAGAACAACTTAATTGTAAAATTTAATAATAAACACCAGTAAAATTACTTACATAATGTGAATTAATGGAACCTCATTGATGTTGAAAATTTACAATCAAAGAGCATGCTGATAAGTTAACATGAATACTTGCAAACAGATACGTTATATTTAAATCGTAAATTCAATTTTATTACAAAACCATTAAGAAAGAGGCGTAAAATATTTATAAAGAAAACAGGGAAAAACACAAAAAACATTTTTAAAATAAACTGCAATGAACATACAAGGTACATCCAAAAAGTTAATCACAGATCAAAGTAAATTACCTATTGATTAAGTTAATATATATATTACTGAGATCTTCAACATCCCTTCGATAATTAATTGACTTTGGAAATTTTTTGATATAACACATTTCTAGGAAATTCCTCTTAAAGGGGTTGGTCTCAATGTTCAAAACCTTAACGTTGTCAAAATTGAAATTGTGACCCGTCTCATTACAATGGCAGCTGAGGGCAGTATTATTGGTATGATTTCTCACATTACTTTTGTCAGCACAGATACGGTTTTTTAATTTTTGTGAAGTCTGTCCAATGTAACACCCATCGCAGTCATCACACTGGACATGATAAACAACACTAGAAAGGTCCAGATGGTTGGTCTTGTCTTTTATTTTTGAATAAAAAGCCGCCAATTTATTGATGGGATAAGGTACTATCTTTATATCAAACTGTTTAAACAAATAAATAAGACTATTGGTTAAATGTGGAATATATTGGAGTTTGCGGTAGATGGTCTGTTGTGTCAGACCATCAGTATTATTCTGAATGTCAGGATTCCGGATAGGGACATCGACATCAACAGAGCCCGCACTTGGCAAAAGACAATGATTGATTAATTTGGAGGGGTAGCAGTTCTTTCGAAGGATCGTCCCCAAAATATTAAAATTCTTTCTATGAAAATCCGGGTGACAAATATTTTCAATTCTATGTTTCAATGCAAGTATAAGATTGACCTTATATTTAAGAGGATGTTCAGAATAAAAGTGAAGGTATCTATCTGAGTTCGTAGGTTTACGATACCAATCAAGTTTGATGATGTTATGGCTGTCACGTACAACTTTGGTGTCTAAAAAAGGGACAGCACCATTAATTTCAGTTTCTACGGTGAATCTCAACTTGCTATTGAATCTATTGAACACCTCAAGGGTGTATTCTATTTTTCAGAGGGTACCGCCAATAGCAGATCGTCAACATACTGAAATAAAAAGGGAAATTCAAAGTCTATATTGTCTTTTATAAAATATAAAACAGTATTCATAACGAGTTCAGCTATTGAAGGGCTAACCGCACCTCCCATAGGACAACCTGTACTTTGTAGGAAAAATTGATCTTTAAAAGTGAAATAAGTTGAATCAAACAAAAATTTTATGATTCTTATAAAGAGATCCCTCGGAATAGTGCATATATCTGAAATTAAGTGAAAGTTATCGTTGAGTATGGTGATAACCAGATCAACTGGGATATTTGTAAATAAGGAAATAACATCGAAAGAGGCTAGAACAAAACCATCGGGTAGTTTAATATTATTAATTTTTTTTGAGAATTCAAAACTATCTCTGACTCGGAAAATATTGTATGATTTAAACGCCTTATCAATAATCCCACTAATAAATTTAGCTAGTGGTTGTGTCGGCGAATTAATGCACGATATAATGGGGCGAAGAGGAAACCCTTCTTTGTGTATTTTCACCAAACCATAATATTTAGGTGGTACCCCATTGTATGTTTTGAGTTGTTTTTTGAGTGCATCATTGATATGATTATTGCTATGAAGTTCATCAACAAGCTTGTTGTTAATTCTTTCTATTTTTGAAGTGGGATCTCTGTCGATTTTTTTATATGTATCCGGGTCAGAGAGCAACTCGTTAGATTTAGAAATGTATGTTTCATTATCTATGGCTACAGTGCAATTACCCTTGTCAGCTTTTAAAATTAACAACGATTTATTTTTTTTAAAGAATGTTCGAGTCTCTCTCTCAATGGGTAAGCTAATGGATGGTGCGGTATTAAAAGAATTATTCAAAAAGTTAGTGACTAAATAAGTGGCACGCGCTCTAATGACATCCCTATTCTCCACCGGAATCCCCTGTATTATAAATTCGATATCTGAAAGGAGTTTGAGGATATCTATGTCTTTAGCTGAGATAGGTAAATTAAATTTATGACCTAATGCAAGAAAATTTTTTATATGATTAGGAATGTCAACGTTGGAAAGATTGACGAACCATCTTGGATCATATTCATGAGTTAAGTAAAGAGAGGGATCACTTAATTGTTCAAATTTTTTAAATTTTTGGCTTTTATCTGGTTGAATAATCTGTTAAAATTTTGGTGTTGGACATTGATGAATTCAATAAAAATATGAAATGGGAGACTATTGTAAAGTGACATTTCTAAATTATGAATTTTGTTCTCAATAATTCTTATGGTATTGTTAGTTTCATTAATAGTGAATAACAATAGTTTTATAGTTACTTGTTTGTTGATTTTTTCTATCTTCCTTAGTGAGTTCCTTCCTAGATTATTAGGGACGTTGAAGATACCTCTACAGCTGTTGACTATGAACTGAGGTAATATTTGTTTCCTTTTGCATTGGTATAAGAAAATTAATCTGTTCTTGAAGGATGCAAGTTTTCTTTGTTCATTCATGTATTTCTTCATGTTTGATACCACCGACGCTCCAAATTGTTCTCTGATATTACCGAAGAACGGCATGGCAGCTGTAATTAAACCAGAAGGAGTACCGGAGTAAACGTAACTATATACTATTGGATCGCGCTTATGACTCCAATAAACTGAGGTTGGAAATAAGTTGGAAATTTCCGAAAATGTAATTCATTTATTAAAGGCCAAATTTTCGCCGAGAATTGTCGGCTTCTTCAGGGCACTACATAGAACAACTTAATTGTAAAATTTAATAATAAACACCAGTAAAATTACTTACATAATGTGAATTAATGGAACCTCATTGATGTTGAAAATTTACAATCAAAGAGCATGCTGATAAGTTAACATGAATACTTGCAAACAGATACGTTATATTTAAATCGTAAATTCAATTTTATTACAAAACCATTAAGAAAGAGGCGTAAAATATTTATAAAGAAAACAGGGAAAAACACAAAAAACATTTTTAAAATAAACTGCAATGAACATACAAGGTACATCCAAAAAGTTAATCACAGATCAAAGTAAATTACCTATTGATTAAGTTAATATATATATTACTGAGATCTTCAACATCCCTTCGATAATTAATTGACTTTGGAAATTTTTTGATATAACACATTTCTAGGAAATTCCTCTTAAAGGGGTTGGTCTCAATGTTCAAAACCTTAACGTTGTCAAAATTGAAATTGTGACCCGTCTCATTACAATGGCAGCTGAGGGCAGTATTATTGGTATGATTTCTCACATTACTTTTGTGAGCACAGATACGGTTTTTTAATTTTTGTGAAGTCTGTCCAATGTAACACCCATCGCAGTCATCACACTGGACATGATAAACAACACTAGAAAGGTCCAGATGGTTGGTCTTGTCTTTTATTTTTGAATAAAAAGCCGCCAATTTATTGATGGGATAAGGTACTATCTTTATATCAAACTGTTTAAACAAATAAATAAGACTATTGGTTAAATGTGGAATATATTGGAGTTTGCGGTAGATGGTCTGTTGTGTCAGACCATCAGTATTATTCTGAATGTCAGGATTCCGGATAGGGACATCGACATCAACAGAGCCCGCACTTGGCAAAAGACAATGATTGATTAATTTGGAGGGGTAGCAGTTCTTTCGAAGGATCGTCCCCAAAATATTAAAATTCTTTCTATGAAAATCCGGGTGACAAATATTTTCAATTCTATGTTTCAATGCAAGTATAAGATTGACCTTATATTTAAGAGGATGTTCAGAATAAAAGTGAAGGTATCTATCTGAGTTCGTAGGTTTACGATACCAATCAAGTTTGATGATGTTATGGCTGTCACGTACAACTTTGGTGTCTAAAAAAGGGACAGCACCATTAATTTCAGTTTCTACGGTGAATCTCAACTTGCTATTGAATCTATTGAACACCTCAAGGGTGTATTCTATTTTTTCAGAGGGTACCGCCAATAGCAGATCGTCAACATACTGAAATAAAAAGGGAAATTCAAAGTCTATATTGTCTTTTATAAAATATAAAACAGTATTCATAACGAGTTCAGCTATTGAAGGGCTAACCGCACCTCCCATAGGACAACCTGTACTTTGTAGGAAAAATTGATCTTTAAAAGTGAAATAAGTTGAATCAAACAAAAATTTTATGATTCTTATAAAGAGATCCCTCGGAATAGTGCATATATCTGAAATTAAGTGAAAGTTATCGTTGAGTATGGTGATAACCAGATCAACTGGGATATTTGTAAATAAGGAAATAACATCGAAAGAGGCTAGAACAAAACCATCGGGTAGTTTAATATTATTAATTTTTTTTGAGAATTCAAAACTATCTCTGACTCGGAACATATTGTATGATTTAAACGCCTTATCAATAATCCCACTAATAAATTTAGCTAGTGGTTGTGTCGGCGAATTAATGCACGATATAATGGGGCGAAGAGGAAACCCTTCTTTGTGTATTTTCACCAAACCATAATATTTAGGTGGTACCCCATTGTATGTTTTGAGTTGTTTTTTGAGTGCATCATTGATATGATTATTGCTATGAAGTTCATCAACAAGCTTGTTGTTAATTCTTTCTATTTTTGAAGTGGGATCTCTGTCGATTTTTTTATATGTATCCGGGTCAGAGAGCAACTCGTTAGATTTAGAAATGTATGTTTCATTATCTATGGCTACAGTGCAATTACCCTTGTCAGCTTTTAAAATTAACAACGATTTATTTTTTTTAAAGAATGTTCGAGTCTCTCTCTCAATGGGTAAGCTAATGGATGGTGCGGTATTAAAAGAATTATTCAAAAAGTTAGTGACTAAATAAGTGGCACGCGCTCTAATGACATCCCTATTCTCCACCGGAATCCCCTGTATTATAAATTCGATATCTGAAAGGAGTTTGAGGATATCTATGTCTTTAGCTGAGATAGGTAAATTAAATTTATGACCTAATGCAAGAAAATTTTTTATATGATTAGGAATGTCAACGTTGGAAAGATTGACGAACCATCTTGGATCATATTCATGAGTTAAGTAAAGAGAGGGATCACTTAATTGTTCAAATTTTTTTAAATTTTTGGCTTTTATCTGGTTGAATAATCTGTTAAAATTTTGGTGTTGGACATTGATGAATTCAATAAAAATATGAAATGGGAGACTATTGTAAAGTGACATTTCTAAATTATGAATTTTGTTCTCAATAATTCTTATGGTATTGTTAGTTTCATTAATAGTGAATAACAATAGTTTTATAGTTACTTGTTTGTTGATTTTTTCTATCTTCCTTAGTGAGTTCCTTCCTAGATTATTAGGGACGTTGAAGATACCTCTACAGCTGTTGACTATGAACTGAGGTAATATTTGTTTCCTTTTGCATTGGTATAAGAAAATTAATCTGTTCTTGAAGGATGCAAGTTTTCTTTGTTCATTCATGTATTTCTTCATGTTTGATACCACCGACGCTCCAAATTGTTCTCTGATATTACCGAAGAACGGCATGGCAGCTGTAATTAAGTCATAAGCGCGATCCAATAGTATATAGTTACGTTTACTCCGGTACTCCTTCTGGTTTAATTACAGCTGCCATGCCGTTCTTCGGTAATATCAGAGAACAATTTGGAGCGTCGGTGGTATCAAACATGAAGAAATACATGAATGAACAAAGAAAACTTGCATCCTTCAAGAACAGATTAATTTTCTTATACCAATGCAAAAGGAAACAAATATTACCTCAGTTCATAGTCAACAGCTGTAGAGGTATCTTCAACGTCCCTAATAATCTAGGAAGGAACTCACTAAGGAAGATAGAAAAAATCAACAAACAAGTAACTATAAAACTATTGTTATTCACTATTAATGAAACTAACAATACCATAAGAATTATTGAGAACAAAATTCATAATATTATTCAACCAGATAAAAGCCAAAAATTTAAAAAAATTTGAACAATTAAGTGATCCCTCTCTTTACTTAACTCATGAATATGATCCAAGATGGTTCGTCAATCTTTCCAACGTTGACATTCCTAATCATATAAAAAATTTTCTTGCATTAGGTCATAAATTTAATTTACCTATCTCAGCTAAAGACATAGATATCCTCAAACTCCTTTCAGATATCGAATTTATAATACAGGGGATTCCGGTGGAGAATAGGGATGTCATTAGAGCGCGTGCCACTTATTTAGCCACTAACTTTTTGAATAATTCTTTTAATACCGCACCATCCATTAGCTTACCCATTGAGAGAGAGACTCGAACATTCTTTAAAAAAAATAAATCGTTGTTAATTTTAAAAGCTGACAAGGGTAATTGCACTGTAGCCGTAGATAATGAAACATACATTTCTAAATCTAACGAGTTGCTCTCTGACCCGGATACATATAAAAAAATCGACAGAGATCCCACTTCAAAAATAGAAAGAATTAACAACAAGCTTGTTGATGAACTTCATAGCAATAATCATATCAATGATGCACTCAAAAAACAACTCAAAACATACAATGGGGTACCACCTAAATATTATGGTTTGGTGAAAATACACAAAGAAGGGTTTCCTCTTCGCCCCATTATATCGTGCATTAATTCGCCGACACAACCACTAGCTAAATTTATTAGTGGGATTATTGATAAGGCGTTTAAATCATACAATATTTTCCGAGTCAGAGATAGTTTTGAATTCTCAAAAAAAATTAATAATATTAAACTACCCGATGGTTTTGTTCTAGCCTCTTTCGATGTTATTTCCTTATTTACAAATATCCCAGTTGATCTGGTTATCACCATACTCAACGATAACTTTCACTTAATTTCAGATATATGCACTATTCCGAGGGATCTTTTATAAGAATCATAAAATTTTTGTTTGATTCAACTTATTTCACTTTTAAAGATCAATTTTTCCTACAAAGTACAGGTTGTCCTATGGGAGGTGCGGTTAGCCCTTCAATAGCTGAACTCGTTATGAATACTGTTTTATATTTTATAAAAGACAATATAGACTTTGAATTTCCCTTTTATTTCAGTATGTTGACGATCTGCTATTGGCGGTACCCTCTGAAAAATAGAATACACCCTTGAGGTGTTCAATAGATTCAATAGCAAGTTGAGATTCACCGTAGAAACTGAAATTAATGGTGCTGTCCCTTTTTTAGACACCAAAGTTGTACGTGACAGCCATAACATCATTAAACTTGATTGGTATCGTAAACCTACGAACTCAGATAGATACCTTCACTTTTATTCTGAACATCCTCTTAAATATAAGGTCAATCTTATACTTGCATTGAAACATAGAATTGAAAATATTTGTCACCCGGATTTTCATAGAAAGAATTTTAATATTTTGGGGACGATCCTTCGAAAGAACTGCTACCCCTCGAAATTAATCAATCATTGTCTTTTGCCAAGTGCGGGCTCTGTTGATGTCGATGTCCCTATCCGGAATCCTGACATTCAGAATAATACTGATGGTCTGACACAACAGACCATCTACCGCAAACTCCAATATATTCCACATTTAACCAATAGTCTTATTTATTTGTTTAAACAGTTTGATATAAAGATAGTACCTTATCCCATCAATAAATTGGCGGCTTTTTATTCAAAAATAAAAGACAAGACCAACCATCTGGACCTTTCTAGTGTTGTTTATCATGTCCAGTGTGATGACTGCGATGGGTGTTACATTGGACAGACTTCACAAAAATTAAAAACCGTATCTGTGCTGACAAAAGTAATGTGAGAAATCATACCAATAATACTGCCCTCAGCTGCCATTGTAATGAGACGGGTCACAATTTCAATTTTGACAACGTTAAGGTTTTGAACATTGAGACCAACCCCTTTAAGAGGAATTTCCTAGAAATGTGTTATATCAAAAAATTTCCAAAGTCAATTAATTATCGAAGGGATGTTGAAGATCTCAGTAATATATATATTAACTTAATCAATAGGTAATTTACTTTGATCTGTGATTAACTTTTTGGATGTACCTTGTATGTTCATTGCAGTTTATTTTAAAAATGTTTTTTGTGTTTTTCCCTGTTTTCTTTATAAATATTTTACGCCTCTTTCTTAATGGTTTTGTAATAAAATTGAATTTACGATTTAAATATAACGTATCTGTTTGCAAGTATTCATGTTAACTTATCAGCATGCTCTTTGATTGTAAATTTTCAACATCAATGAGGTTCCATTAATTCACATTATGTAATGGCCTCATCGGAGACCGAGTCATAGAATTATACTTTTTTAGAAGGCTTTGAATGGTGTAACGTACGCATTTTATTTTGCACCAGTAGCAAATGGCTTCAACAGGACGATTCCAATCTCAAGTTTCTTGGACAAGAAAATGGCCTAGAGAGACCAGTAGGTTAGCTGGTCCGATCATCAAATTTATCTTTAATTATTTTTTTTCTGTGAGAGGGAATTAAATACTCTAGAATTAGAACAGGGTATGAGTTTCACGACGAACGGGTCATTGGCACATGTATTGACGTTTGACCAAAAACTATTTTAAAAAAATAATTCAATATCTTTTGTTAAGATAGTTTTTCAAGAAAAATAGCCTTTTTAATGGAACGCTGTTTCACATTTGACTATTTTGAAAGTCTAGTATATGTAAGTATGTTAAACCATGTTTGCAATCGACTTTTTCCGGTTAACGTTGTGTTACTTTCTGGTTTTTAATTAAAGCTGTAGATAATTCCGGACTAGTTAGGAGTCTTTTAAGGACGGGAGATATCTTATTATTAGGCAAAAAAGACGGCCATTCTTACATACAAATATTCCTTCCCCTCAATTTTAAGAAATATATTCCGGTTCTCAACTTTCTACTTTCTTTTCGCACCAATCAAAAAATCTTCTCGGGTAATGTTTCAAGCATTCTCATGCCAGATATTAGCTGCTTTCGCATCGTATTTTATTGTCGTAAAATTAGTGTTAAATCTGTATATAATGCTATCACCTGTTTTTTACTACTTGAGAAATATTTCGTATGTTCTGTTTCTACTTGTACCATATAGAAGAACATGCAATGTAATAAATGATACAACGAAATAAATCATATAAAGTATTTACAATTTGCAATGCCTTTATTTGTTCTATATCGCTGCACAAGATTTCAATAAAATCTCATGATCTCTAGTCATGATGCCATGTCATTATTAACTCTCACGTTGCCAGCTAATCAACGAAATATCTGGAGGAGAGAAATATCAAATTGGTGTCATGATTGACACAGTTACATAGCAATCATCAGAGTTAGTTCTTAGTAAAAGATTGTTTCCTGAATTAGTCCGGCAATATGAGAAAGTATATAAATCTCGATAGAAACTACTTTGAAGAATAACAACATAGAGGAACAAATAAACGCCACCTATACAAATTAATATATATTCTTTCATATTTTTGCTGTAATCATCATAAACGGTGTAGAATAAAATTTCATATGCATTATATTATATATATTGTAACTTGCTAAATGTTGTCAAGGAGTTATAATTTTATACTGCTGCTTCCTTTAGCTTTTTTTTTGGACTCAGTTCTGGGTATTCCTGTGAAAATATTCACAGGAAGAATGAAATTGTGATATGAAGTGTAAATACCTCAATATGTAATCGGTCATTTCCACTTCGAAGTTTAAAGTTAACTAGACAGACAATTTTGACAAAGGAGGGTACATGAGTACAAAATTTTGTAGACAAAAGAATTGTAGAATCGCAGATTTTTGTTCCAAGATGTACTTGGACACTACTTGCGTCAGATGTTGACCAACATTTTATGGCTTCTGTTGGAAGTCACAAATTTCAACAGTATATTTTTTCGGAACAAACTTACCAAACTTTGTGGACATCCATTTTCAATGATTTCTGCTTATTGTGATTATAAATCCCCCATTAAACGCGGAAGCAACTATAATTTAATAATTTTAACGCGATCCAATTATACGAACATTTTGCCAAATATATTTAAAGGTAGTATATATTACATTAAGCAAAATGAACTACCGGGTAACAACTTGGGTCGTTAAAAGTGGCTTTTGAATTTGTTTCTCCTCCGTACACAGCCATTTGAGGGACTTGACGTGTTATCACAATAAATTCTGTCGACCGTAATATTTGCCGTCCACGGTGTCAAATATTTCAGACTTTTGCGTACCATCACGGAGAACATTATCCTCCGGTTGATGATCCTGGAAAATATTTAGAGCAATTTTACGGGCGCCTCTTCTCGTATCAGCTATTTGAAGTACCCAACTTTTATTATAACTACATATAAAGTGTTTCGTCGTAAATTTTTCCGCAAAGCCGTTTTACTCGTCGTGCCTTATATAAATTGAGGGCATTAGAAATGTAATTTAATCGAGCGTGCACGTTAAAACATGCTATCACAAATTATCGGATACAATTTTCTCTCGACAGGAATGGAAATGTATCGGAATGTTACCAAATATTCATCCGACAAAGTTTTATGTAACATTTTTGTTGATACCTTAAGTAAGTTTGATATTTTATACGTTGCAATTTAATAATAACTTTGATACTCTCGAGACGCACATTAATATTTTACGTGAAATTGCTTTTGCTGGATAATTTAATGTTAACCATAAAATATTTTCTAAAGAGGGAACGTAATTTGATACTTTCGAGCCTGCACATAACCCTAACTAAATATACATGAAACCCTTTAAAAGTGTATTAGTTTGAACAGCAAATTAAAAATTACACAAGCTGCTTACGCAACATATTATGGGATATATCCTAGATTCTGTTGAGTGACCTAGTTTAGATAGACGAGATCCTGCGCGGAATTTATAGCTGACTAATACTAAAGTTTTACAAAGTTTGATAACATATGTATGGAACTATCTGGACGAAGCACAATGCTAGAAGTTTATAGACATATAGTCGTAATTTGAATTATTAACAACAGGGATTAATTCGAGTAGGGTTTTATGAAAAGTGTCTACATTTCTGCTCGAGTAAGTTCTGTGTAAACTTGAACAAATTAATCGCAGATGTAGTACAGTATTTGATACTATTTTAATCTGTTTGATGCAGAGGGCCTATAAAGTGTCTTTCTGTAACATTTATAATATTTGTACAGAATGATGTGAAGCACGAAGTTTTAAAAGTACCAAGTTCAAAGTATTCAAACGAATTAATTTATGTTTAACAAAATTAAATGAGAAGGATAACTGGATTGCAGGTACTGGCGTTAGAATTAAGAAGACGTGAACCTTTATTTGTTTCTCAGCTTTCGCTCATTAGTTATTAGAAACGAATAAAGGTTCACATCTTCTTAATTCTAACGTCAGTAGCTGCAATCCCATTATCCTTCCCGTTTACCCCTGACGTTGTACAGCTAGTAGGTACTCCTTATCAACTTTAAATTAAATGAGTACAATTATAACTGTTTGGGAATAATTGCTAGTAATTGCTAGTCTACACTTATTGTATGTAATGTGTTTAAACTGTCAAATGAACCAAGCAAATTTGGAGCTTCGAGGTGATGCTTGTCAAGTTCTCTACTATACTATTAACTGAATTGTAGTACTACTACGTGTGGGTATATGAAAGTTGACTTCTTTTCTGCGTCAGGCAACATTTCAGATTTGAATACGGATGTAAAATAAATTTTAAATAGTTACAACATTTACACATCAACTTTCAGTCATACTACCACTTTCAGATTTAGTAGCTACTATAAATGTCCAAATACTTCTGCAGGGATTCCGTGAGTATATGACAACGTACTTATATCGAGTTGGCATTGCAGAATAATCAACGCGCAGACACATGTTTCGACTATTTATTGCATCATCAGTGCACGACGTAATTACATTCGCAACAGGGGTGGGCATAAGTCACCTGGCAAATTTGCACAAATTTAAGTAATTTAAAAAAACGATAACACAAGATTAAAAAACGTTGGTTTTCTTTCATTATACCGAAAAAATATTTACAATAGGTGTTTAAAATGTTCACCGTTCATCTCGATACACTTCAAATAACGCGAGGTCTTTATTGATGATATCGAACTCGATTGTTATCCAATGTTCGAAACTTTGCATCTTGAACACTACTCTTCAAACTTTCTGGCTAATTCAATCTTGTAATTGCGGTTTGGGAATTGTGTATCAGGGCACCTTTCTCTAAAACCCTCTTCAATAGCTCCATAATTGCGATCAAGACAATAAAACTGTTTCAACAAAGACATACGCTATAGTAACGAAAACTTGACTCGAACATTTTGTGCCATTTCACTCGACAGAAATCTATCTAACCACGCAACAATACCGGTATTGACCTGTTTCGATGTCAACAAGCATACTAACTTACTAACTGACGCATGCCCTGTTTTCAAGGCTGCCAGGTGACTTACGCCCATGATAATTAGTTTGACATTAGTTTGCTGTTACTCTTGTTTATGTACTTGTCTCATTGCTCGTTAGCATCACATTTAGCATGCATATTTTCCAGTGGTTAGCGTCCTATTCTGGAGAAATCAGCAAGAGCTGTTATCACGACGGATGTTGAGCAAAAGCTTGTTGTACCATGCATCGAAATTTACTTACGTTGTAAAATTAATCACATCATGCACTGATGAGTTTTTCTAGTTCATCGTTAAACTGTATAAGTATAAATAAATAATATATGTTGGTACAGAAATTTATGTTCAAATTATTGACGGCATCATTTATTTTAATCTATGTTTGGTGATTTGATTGTCAGACTAATACTATTAACATATATACATAATTCCTGAAATATAGGACCTAAAACGAAACTTTGCAAAACCCTGGTATAAGACTATGGAAAGCCAAATCATGTGTTTGCTCGTTGACTACTATGTTTGGAGGTCCGTGAAGTTAGACGGACCCATCTTACGAAACTCAACCAGAGTAGTCTCAAAAATTAGTACTCAATTTGTGCTATAGAGCTCAGAATTTGTGCTCATTTCGCTATTGAGATATTAAACTACTCTGCTTGAGTTTGGTAAGATAGATCCGCTCAACTTCACGGACTTTGTTGTATGGTATATACCAGTAATGATCATGTATATTATATTCAACAGCTGTATAGCCAGAATACTGATGGTCTGGTTGAGCTACAGTTCGCTGTTGGTACCTAATTAACAGCAGAATATTATTTACGGTGAGATAACAAAGTAATAATTTACACAATAAGAGTTCCAGTGGATAGTCTCGATAGGCAAAACAGCTTGGGAAATCGTTGCAGCCGCACTTACCACAAAATAAAAAAGTAATAACTTAATATTTACAATAACATGCACAGCAAATGCTATAGTTATAATTAATAAAGCGAATGCATCACAACCGATGTACACGTGACCTAAGTGCAAAATGAAGGCTGTGTAGAATCTCAGAGCTGAGTCTTAGAATATAGATTAACAAGATATAATAATTATAATCGTCGAGCCCAACCCAATTTTTTGTTTAAGTTGACCCAAAGATGTTTGCTTACGTTAGTATTAATTGTGCTAAATTATTGGCTCGCATATTATGTACTTCAAACCTATAAATAATCAACTTTCACGCTTCCTGTTTTCCTGAATAATTACACATAGCGTCTCTATTATTGTTATTTTTCTAAATAACATTCATTCATATTAAAATAAATGAGAAAGAAAACAAACAACTTCTTTTTGTGTAATACTTAATTAATTTTAATTATTTTTGCCTGCACATATGGCTATCCTGTTCTAATTGTTATATACTTAAACTGGTATACATAACGTAGTATATATTACATATTTCAAAGAAGGTATTATAGGATTCTTACTTGTGGATTCCGTTATGTGTTTCTAAATCATTTGTTACTGAATTTGAGATACCTTAGTAGTTTAAATCTGCTCATTGGTGTTTTAAATCGTTCAATGGTTTGCAAAAGCTCATCTAATATAATAACTAGATTTTATTTTGTTGTAGAATGTAGAATGTTTACTTCTTTGTTCTGTCTATATTGGTATTGTTTATTAGTATTCTTATTGTTATATCTTGCTATTAAAGATAGTATGTAGACGCAAGTTTTATACGGAGTCTGTCCGCTTGTTGTCCTGAAATTTACATTCAAAATAAAAAAAATTGTGCTTAAACACAACTCTTTTTTATAATCAGTAAACTGTCATTTTCTAAACCCAAGCTGTTTCTAATTTCCTGCACATATTCTCAGGAAATATTATATAGCTTACTGAAATTTAAATAGCAAAACTTACCGAATATAGAAATTACATCTGAATAGAATGAAATACTCTAGATATATGTACTTGTCTGAATCGTGATTTCCTTTCAACTTACGTCTTAAACTAATATTTCCATTTCTATTCATTCTATTAAACAGTTGCTCATAGTCCGCTGAATTATTCCATACTGAAATAAATTGCGTTAATATGTTACGTGAACAAAACTCTTAAATCAAAGTTATAATGAGTATAAAGTTTACGTATTCATCTCATGAGAAAATTCATCTGGGGAAAATGTCAATCTAAAATTTTCTAACCTCACGGTCGAAAGTTGCAACTGAAAGAAGAGAAAATTACCCCTGTGCGTATCGATTAAATTAATTCGAAATTATAGAAAAGTTTTCTAATAGAAGTTAGACGGTGGTAAATTACATACGTCGAACCGTCTACGAATTCCTACGAATCCCACATAAAGATAAAACAGAAAAAAGGGTATTTGAAATAACTTTTCTAATTGCTAGGATATTTGATCACAAACTCGTACAATAATTTTGGACAATGAATTTTGTAAAATTTGAAATATGAACAGATGCAATTTTAATTTTCTTTTTTCCAGATACTACAGTTCTAATACGTATTTTCCTATATACTATGTATATATAATATTTAAAATATATTTGGCCGTTAATAAGCCGTTACCTTTGTAGAGACATAAGGGTATTTTGTGAAAGCTCGTATATAACATGGTGATATGGTGATTTGATGGCCCACAGAGGTGGATATAAGTCCACGCAATATAATATGTAATAATACGAATAATATAATATAAGAAGATGGAGAAAATAATGATGTGAAAGTAAATATCATTTGCTTGGAATATTTGAGTGGCGCTTACGTATTTGTCCATCTGTCCATACCGCTTAAAACATACTATTCTACCACACACTTGTTAGACTGCATATCAAACTAATTCACTAGAAATACAAAAAGAACTATAGACTATTTTTAAAAGCAGTGGGAGACTTGCCTAGGCCAGCGACTTCCAACAAAGCTAATTAAACTAGAGTTATGACATATCTTAAAACATATGCATAAACTGTAATGCGTAGAGTAGTCCAATACTTCAGCGTATCGTATACATTACAGAAACATCAAAGCTACGCTAGATGATCCACAGAGAGTTGAGTTTAGCGAAATATTGCTGGTAGACATCCAGTGGAGATATATTTTTTTAATAAAATTACCTGGATGGATAAATCAAAGTGAAAGGTAGTTATTTTCTCTTTGAGGCTAGTTAAAAAAAAACAAAATAAGGGAGAAAATTTAAACAAGCATTTACCACAGACCCTGTAATCTGTAATAAAAATCAGTAATCTTTGCGTCAATAAATTGTCACAAATCCTATCCACAAGTTTCTATATATAACATTCTTTCTGTTAACCATTACTTTTGTTGTAATGGGACAAGTTTCGATTTCTATCGCAATTTTACACTAACCCCTTTAAGTGTAGACGAAACTATCCAACTAAACGTTGAAAAGTTATATGTCAAAATAAAATACAGAGAAATGTGATTTGTCGGTGTTAAATTCTTAATCTTTACGTCGCTAAAACGACGGTGTTCAACTATATTTAGTAGAGGTATTAGACTAAGTTTTGGTGTAAAGCAAGGGTTTATTTCCCGACAATTAACTTTCACTTATCGGGTTAATATTTTACCAATAATCCACACATCTTATGAAAGTTGGATTCCTTAAAAAAGACAAAAGCATGAGTGGAAAACAAGTTCAAAAAACAGGAGTGTACAGAAGTTCTTCACTGGATCTCTTGTGCAGAAGTAAAACACTACGCTGTCATTATCAAGGCGGCATTATCTGCGTTGCTGTCGAAACGTGTCTGAGTTTAGTTAAAACTTGTTGATGTTAGTGGGTTGAAGGGTTTAGAGGAGTGTACATTTTATAACAATATATTTGAAAAAGAAGGGGGCCTTTAGAAATATACATACCTGTGTTATTGATGGTAAGAGTTGAGAGGTATCCTGTAGAAGTTTCATTTTGGGGTATTCGAAAAATTTAAAATTAATGTTTTATCCAATTTTCATTCAGATCTTAAAAGTTACGTTTAAATGTACACCATGTATACATTAGGAAAAAAACCATTACTGAAGAATATTTAATGTTATAGTTGTTAGATTGGTCATATCCGTTGTAATCATATTTTATTTTATCATAATATCGGGAGTTATAATTGTAATGTATAATGTTATTTGGATTTATGGTGCGATTTTCAACAGTAAGATATAATGTATAGTTACTATTTATTCGATATGTATGTATATATTTACATGAAATCGTTGTGCTCTGTAGGATAGCAAAAACATGTTGTACGTCGTCCTCGGATATGTTTTATGTAGATCTTTTTTGGCATAACGTTCGATTTAAGTTTTACTAAGAGAGTAGTACGACAACGGTCAGTGTGAACAGATAAAAATATATATATATTGGGTACGCTAAGTAGTAATTTGGTAATAAGTGAATCAAAGAGATTTGTGGAATTTTATATTGTTGTATTTATTGCTCTTCGTTGTGTGGATCTATCACAGATTACCTAAATTGGTGTTTAGTGATTGGTATTGGAATTTAGCAGACCATAAACGCTCGGAATTTTCCGGATTTGTATAAACTACATATTTTACCCAATATTTACAACAAGAAAACCGCCCAAGATCTAAGGTATATATATATATATATATATATATATATATATATATATAGCTCACGTACATATTGGCATCCTGTTCGCAATAATACAAATCGACATCCTTCAGTATACTTTCAATGTATTTAACGATTCATATAGCGGTCATATTGGCATCAACTAGTACAGCGGCTAAAGTAACAGCCACTCGCATACGGTGAATCCCCCGTCTACTTAACATAACAGTATGCTACGGTTGAATTTTAAATTTCGATTATGTTGGCTTCGGCTGGATGTGACAAATAATAAACGTCATTTTGTAAACAGGGTATGTTGTTGATTAAAAAATATAGAATAGAAGTAACAAAAATTGCAATTTTAAATTTTCAAGTAATAATTTCGGGCCATGTTCTTTCCATTTAGAATAACTTTAGATTTCTGCTTCTCCCAATTACAATGCAACTTCCTTATTTCAACTATATACTAACTAACTAATATACAGGGTGTTCCAAAAAAACTTACGCATCAAAGTTGTCAAAATTTAAATGCAATATCATAAGTATTACATATTTCGATAACGCAGATTAAATAAAGGCAAGTTACTGTGATATTCCCTATATCTAGGTTCAA
This sequence comes from Holotrichia oblita, assembly GCA_023690525.1. Classification (NCBI taxonomy): domain Eukaryota; kingdom Metazoa; phylum Arthropoda; class Insecta; order Coleoptera; family Scarabaeidae; genus Holotrichia; species Holotrichia oblita. The sequence continues at coordinate 159,844,120 of CM043016.1, forward strand.
CAGTTTCTGAGATATTTGACAATTTTTGAAATTGTAGATCAATATTTAGAATGAGTACCTAGCGTACGTATTTAAGTTACGTGTTTCAAGTAGTATTATTTCATTAGCACAACCATTACATCTAATGCTAAAATGAAGATGTTTTCCAAAAATTATACAAGGTGGTTAAAATCTTACCTCTAACTGTAGCTACCATTAATGCTCAATAACTTTCTTATTTTAAATGAAACATCCTGTATCTAAGATAAGTAATTGGTTTTTAAATGATTTCTCTTTTAAATATTGTTAAAGTTCCCAATACATATGTATCTCTCTTGCAAAAGTCAATTTAGTGTTTTAATTGGCGATTATGTATTAAAAATTTGGTTAAATCGAGGTAACTTTGACATGATGACAATAATTTCAGGCATTAATTTTGTTTAATTTATTATTGAAAAGTAGGTAGTAGCCTATTGGACGTTGCTTCATATTTATGCGAAAACAAACAAAATTTAACCAATACACGTCTTATCATATACAAATAATCATATTACAAAAGAAAACAAAGAAATTAATGATTCACATATCGCTCAAATTGAGGTCCGTCATTTTCAATGGATAAATTAATCTACATTGGATGGTTGAGCGAGCTAACATACCGTGGAATGTTTATGCACGATACGACTACATATTAAGTCGCAATTCAAGGCTGCTAGCATACATACGGCTAGTTGGCCAATCGCAAACGCGATAACGCTCGAAATATCTCCCGCTACGTATGTGGTACAAACATGCCATGTTTATTTGTTACAGCAGTTTTACCCGTACTTTTGGAAAACGTACCTCTGAATATCCGCCAAAAGATGCGGCTACAACTAGATGGTGCTCCTTTTTTGAGTTAATTGGATAGGCAATACCCTAATAGGTAAAAGGACGTGGTGATTCACAGACTTGACCTGCAAGCTCCCCAGACCTAATGAGTCCAGATCTTTTTGTGGAGATGTATGAAAATTAATTTTGTACAATATATGTGCCACAAACAACACCTGCCAATATAAAAACATTTCAACCAAGTATTTATTTATGTATTGAAAATGGCGGACATCCATTGAGTGATATTTGAATCATTTGTTTCTTTGTTTTATTTTGTATTAAGTTTATGGTAAAAATGTGTATGTAATAAGACATATGTATTTGTTAATTTTTGTCTGGTTTCCAATAAATATGAAGCAACGTCCAATGCACCACTGCCTACTTTTCAAGAATAAATTAAACAAAATTAATGCTTGAAATTATTCAATCATGTCGAATCATCATCATCATAACATGTCAAAAATATGCAATAATATGCATGATGTTCCATTTAAATTTTGATAACTTTAATGTGTAACTTCCTTTTGGAGCACCCTGTATATTTCAAAATAATTTTAGAATGTGCTCCCAATGGACTTACATATGCTCCAAAAACATTTTAAATATGTTACCATTTATTGTATATCAACCGAGGCGAATGTAGCACCTCATCCTGTATATCTTATAATTTTTAAATACATTGCTACGTTTTTGTTGCCCCTTATGGCATTTTTATTGAAAAATTGGGATAGTATATGTTTATGCTATAACAAAATACCTATCTAAACTAAACTAGTTACAAGTTATCTAAGACCTATTGGCGTAAAAGAGAAAGCTATTGTGTGAAGAAATATAATTCTGGTCGTCTAGTATTTTCACTACAAATACCAGTGTGCATCTAAGTTTGGGCCATCAGAAATTATGAGTTTCTTTAATTAATTGCATTGAATATCTAGAAATGTCGAAATCTATTTTCAATTACTACAACGTACTACTCCTACAACATTTAGTTGTAGAGAAGCAATCATTACTTTTTAATTTACAATGCAATAAAAGTAAGGAAAGCATAGCGCGCCATTTAAAAAGAATGTTTTTCTACTCCCATACTTTAATTGTACATATTATTAGATATACTGAACCTGTACTTTAATGATGTCCATTACGATACAGATTTTCATTATGATACAAATTTACTTATATCCAATAGGAATATAGATTTTTCATTACGATACAAGTTTATGTCCAATAAGAATGCGACATTCCAATATTCAATACGGCCGTGACTACATACATATATAAAAATTAATTAAACTTGACAGTTCTCTGTATCTATTTAAATATAGTAAAAATTAAGGCAATACGTATATTATGGGGTCGTAGAAAAAATAGTGTATGCAACTATCATTAAATCCTCATTGCATAATATACTATTACATTACTGGATAACAAAGTTTGAAAAAATGTTCTCTGAGCATCCAGTATAGTTCTATAAAATTTATAATAACGCAGGTAATGCAATAATATACTTTCCTAAATAATTACTTAAAAGCCTAAATTTATATATGTATAAACTTTTTCGAAAAATAGTTTGCATTTGTCAATGTTTTTACAAAATATACAATTCAAAACGGGTTGATTTTAGTGGCACCATTTATTTAAAAAACTAAACTTAGAACCGTCTCGACAATATGAATCATTAATAAAAATTAATACATTTTATTTAAAATATAAAAGTTGAGATGCAAATACGCGTTTCTATAATAGTTACGCAAATAAAATACGTTGGATTATATCAACTTCGAAATAACAGTAGGAATTCTATCGGTTATTCCCCGACATGTTCATAATTCCGACAAATTTTCACATGTTCCAGCTTGTACGCGCCCTGTATAGCACTTCTGCCCAAGTATATACAACTTCGACTAGATTGCCCTCTGGTCCATATACTCAGGCACTACTGTGTATAAAAATATGCATATAACGGTAAAATGTCCATCCAGCTGGTTTTCATTCTACGCATAAATGACGCTTAGAACAGTTCATCAAAATTTTTTTTCATAGAAAACAAGTTGGCATCCATATATCGGATGCCACTTTACCGCGGATGCCAATTTTACCGCATTATTTTCATGGCAGGACGTCACCTTGATACGTATATATATATATATATATATAGCTTTATTATATAGCTTTATTGTAATGTTTTTTTGGTACTAGTAGTTTTGTAATTTCGTCTTAGGTTTTTTTTGTACCGTGTACGTAATACTCGTACGTCACAAACGAATACGCATCTTGAAATACAGAGACGGACCGAGAGCGTGTGTGGAAGTATCCTTCACACGGCTGCAGCCGCCATCTTGTACAAATACACCTGTTGGACCCGAGGTAACTTAAACCACGACTAGGGCCGCAAATACCATCGATTACGCCACTGAGCCGTTCACACCAGCAAGTAACTCCTAAGGTACTACTCTCTCTCTATGTGTATGTATATATTTTTTTTTGTTTAACGTCTTAAATAAATTAAAAATTATTGTAATACCTTTAATGACGACATAGGTCTGGTAAAGTGTCTTTTAAGCGCACTATAGTAAATATTTCATTAATTTACATATATTATATTCAATCTCTATTTTTTTTCTCTCGTCATCTGGCCAGAAATATAGTCGTAAGATCATTAGATTTAGGTATTTATTGAATTATTTACACTGTCGTCTTAGATATATAATGCTATATGAAGCTTTGTACCAATTAAACACCAATTAAAGGTTTACTGTTAACATCATTGTGGCGTTTCATTTACTGGGTTGCACCATTACTCGCGATTTGTTTTTGCTTTCGTTGCTTGTCGTAATTTTTAGTGTAGCCTGTCTCAGTAATCGCAAAATTACGTGGCGCTCAAATAAAAATAACATCTTAACTTTCTTAAAACAACCCAGCCATTCTCCACTAGAGCTGGTCGGCTGCTAGGGCTACTTTGGAAGCGTTACACCGTTCTGCTGTAGCCTCATGTTATATATTATATATTGTACATCAATACAACGCAATACAAGTAATAAAGACCACCATACAACCAATTCTTACGTCAATATGGTGTATATATTATTATTGTTAGTTATACACAGTTCGAAATTCAGCACGTGTAAATATTGTAGAGTAGGTGGTAAATTTTTTCGAGTAAATTATGTTGTGTAAATTTTACTCTAGTATTTACTCTACGAACTTATTTACTCTATACAGTACACTGTTGGACAGTTTACAACATAAACATACGAATTAGTGTACATTTTACACTAAATCAAAGAAAACAATAAAGTAGAGTAGAATAAAGGTACGTTCATACAGCCAGCGATGCGCTGCAATGCTTTGCTAGGCGATGTTTAATCGTAAGCAAACCACCCCCGAAGTAGCAACGCATGGTATAACCAAGTATAACAACGCATCGCGCCAAATAGCTCGCTATATGAATGCATACATTGAAGATCACTTGTTTGAATTCATGGCGTCACCCATCGCGCCATTGCTGGCTGTGTGAACGTACACCAACTCTAATTTTGTATACGTAGTTAACCAGTTGTAGTGTAAAGTGAACTGTCCCCTCTCCCAATCTTTAGATGTTGCGTCATATTATCATCATTTAGGTATAAGCAGCCGTTGTAGAAGTTAGTCCTGAGCTGTAATTTTCGGGTAAGTACCTACTTATGTATATACTAATTACATAAATATTATAGCTTATATTATATGTACCTATATACTTCAATTATAGTTGTGATAAAAAACATTCATCATAGTAAGTGGAATAACAAACGATACAGTATACATGTACCTATTGTTTTAAATGTGTGGATATTTCTGTAATAGGACAGCTGTAAAAAACTATGTAGGAAATGTAGAACATAGCTCCTTTTCCTGTTGCTAATAAATAGATAATATCCTATCGTTGCAAATACACAGTTCGAAAACAGAGCCGTGTAAACTGTCTAGTGTTACTGGTAAATATTTTAGAGTAAAAAATGTAGAGTATATACCTATTTTAAATTGCCTCTAATAGTAATTTTACACTAAATCGAGCAGTAAAGGATAGCAAGCATGCATCTAAACAAAGACGGTAGACGATAGTGTAAAATTTCCTATCAAAACAGTGTTAACTTCAATGTTATATTATTTATATCTGTAGTAATTGGTGTTTGTAGAGGTAGTTTGGCATCTCTCCTACGGCCGGCAGGATGTGAGGAACTCGACGAGGCCGTTACCATTCTACGCGGAAATAATAATTTTTGTAATCGGTATAGGTTAGGTTTCGTTATAGATTATGTATCTTATACATTAAATTGCTATGTAAAACTATCGGAATTCGTAGGTCCGTGGTAATGTCATCGCTTTGTCATGCGGAGGTACGGGGTTCGATCCCGCTTCGAGGCACGATTTTTTTTTCCACAAAAACATTTTTATGATTACTTTTAAATGGTAATGAAGCTGGTGCTGGTCAATGGAGGTGGTCCAAACTGAAAGAATTTGGATTGATCGGCTAGAAATATATCTGTAACGTGTAAAAGTAGAGTAACTATGTTTGCACTACGTAGAGAGATGTTTACTCTAAAATTTACTCGTGCACTCCGTGTTAATATTTTACTCTAAAAAGAGTGGACCTATATAAACACCGGCTAGTGTTAATTATTTACACTAAATTTCTAACTGTGTAGGGTGATTCCATGTGGTATCCGGACTGCCACCTTAGTCCTATTAACAAATAAATAAATAAATTAAATAAATTCAAGACAAGGATGTATAATAAAATATCATAAATGGGCTTACTAAGCAATTTCTGTCTTGTGTTCCTATTTGTGGAAAATAAAAATCCAGACATACATATATATATCAATTCTCTATAGAACTTGAAACCAATCAAACCGACCAGTTGAGCGTATATTAATAACGCGAGATTCAAACTCAGTAAATCTCCTTAGAATAAAATTCTTTTTGATATCGATGTTCTTTGGCCGTCTTGACAAATTTACAATCCGCATTATGCCAACAAATACGCTGCCGCGTAAGTGGGAAAGAGAATAAGGACCGAAATATCGAAGACAAAGAAGGAGAATTATAAGATATATTCATATTTTTGAGATAAAAACGAACTCTTAAAGAAATTGATAACGATCCATTCCAATTTATTAGGTAACCCTGATTTCGGGTCAATCGAGGCGCTCTCTCATTTTTTATGCGAAATCGGGGGAAACACTATGAGGGATAATGCGTAAATTGTGAGGGCTATACATATTCGCTCTCATCTGCTGCTGCACGCTGTTCCTTTAAGTTTCGATTCCTCTGATCGTCACGCAGTGCTTGAGAAATGCGAACTTCTGGGGTTCCGAGAGTGTCGCGCCCTTGTGAAAGTTTGCGGAAACATTCGTTTACTGGATGTCAAGACGGATTCCATAAAAAGGCGTGAGACATATCGTATTTCGAGTGTATATTTTTTCGGCAGTACTTTTCTTTTTCTCATCTTTACTAAAACATCTAGACAACTAGATAGATTAATTACACATAATTAAATAATAATGATACTAATTTCTTATTATAACAGATACTATCTAACAATAGTTGAATGATATCGTATCCATATAAATTGTGTGAACTGTGTAGAACTGTAAGTACCGGAATGCCCGAAAAGGAATGTTACAATTATGCCCCGTTGAACACTCGCTTTATAACCTGAAATATTACTAATCAGCCCATATAATAATAATTCGGCAATAAAATAAATAATTCAGGAGTTGTATAAGCATACTACATAAAGGTAATTAGGTAGCTTTACCATGCCACTCTTAACGAGTGATTTAAGAAATGTTTGTTTTAGTTACGTGTGACAATGTACGTATGTGTGTAGATGCAAATTTTACTTTTACGCATACAGCATGTCACGCATGATTGGCAAACCTGTAAGATCAATCACGTACTGCGTTAATATTAGTTTATATATGATGAATGGCTATGTCACTCTACAAAGGCATTCACACATACCTCAGTTGTAATGTACTATTGTGTTACTGTTACGACAGTTTTAATATATTGAAAGGAACATTAAAATCTCTGGCATATGTATATTACAATTTGAGTATTATAACCGCACTAAATACTTCCAGAAGTTACATATTTAATATAGTATACAGATTGACGTAGTGAACGGTTCCCATTCGACTTCAAATACACACACATAGACATGTACATATGTATTTATGTATGTGATAGAGAGAGGAGGGGTTATTATGCATGTCATAGGAGGATATGTATTTGAAAGAGAGAAACACATTCCTCTCTCGCTTTTGTAAATTTCGTTATAGAATTCGTTTTGAATATAATAATTTTATTTTAGTTAGGTACAATTTTTATAGAGTTTTGTTTCAGTTCAATGTTATTGCACAGATACATCATTTGGAAAACTAGATAATCAAGCTACACGTACTAATTCATAAAAGCAAACATGTATATCGTTACAGCACTCCTTCCGCACTAATACGATTGAAGGTCGAAAACCCTTACGAATGTCTCCCCACTAACGTAACTTTGCTACGCCTGCAGATAGTACGCACATGTAAAATATGCGTGCGCTAGTGTGTGTAATACGCACGCTACATATAAACCTATAATTCCAGCAATCTGTATAATTTTACAATGAAACCGTGACAACTGTACTTTTATGAAATGTACTACTAATTAAATGATGTTGAACTATGTATTAAAAGAAATTGCACAAAGCAAAAGACGACGTAGTTAGTTGTTAGATGTCAACCAGTTTCTAATTCGTGTATTAAAGTGCTATGAATACCTGTAGCCCTAATTATTTCGAAAACATCAGTAAGCTTAAGTCATACATCTGGAGCAAGCAAAAGCGAAGAAGAAGATATGAAAGTTTTGTTTGTGCTGAAGTGACTGCTATTCTTTACTATTCAATTAGAGAGTTATGTAATAATAAAGATACGTCATGTATCTCTAAAACTCTCTCTCATTGTAACCGCCTGTCTATTTTGCACTGAACAGCTCTCGATACAAACAAATCAGAAGCGCCACACGCGAATACTATAACATTGAATAGAAAATTCTCAAATCTTTTCGAATACTCTCTAAAAGTCTATGTCATATTTGGGTATATAAGTAGCTATAAAGTGGGGATGTTAGTCAATTGAGTTGACGTACGTCAACAAGGTAAAATGCCTCGAAAGTGTGTAAATAATCCAGACCACTTTTATTATGTTTATGGACTTTTATCATTGATAAAACAGGCATATCAGCTTTATTTTGGTTACAAAATAGTAGATCAAGCCACGTATCTGCTGTAATACATACGTTTCAAGACTGTAAAACCGGTGAAATCATAAAAAAACGATCTATGCGGTTTGCTGTCACAATAGTCTGGAAAGAGCCTAGAAATCACGTTAGTGATCGGTATGTATACATGATACCTCGAATAAGGCAAGCTACAAGTATATCGAAGAAAAAATTGGTTATAAAGTATCCAAATATACCATCTGCCATGAGACCACATGGTGACGAATTTGCTATTCCAAAACCTCTTTACAAATCAGATATTAGCAATACAACGATTTATCAAGAAGAATATGTATATGCCATCAACATCAGGAGATCCTGATTTCACACCAAGCACATATCGCCAATCGCACAAAATAATCCAGCCAAAATTAAACCGTCTGGCGAGAGATCTAGATCTTCCAAAAAGTAAGGCAGAATTAGTAGGATCAATACTGCAGCAGTGGAATTTATTAGAAGACGATGTTTCGGTATGTGATTTTTCGTAATGCCATAAAGGCCTAGATGCAATAACGTTAGCAGAATATCGGTGGCTTTAAATACCACAAGCCAGAGGAACGGAGATTGTTTATAGACATTCAGCATTGAATTTAATAGAAGTGCTATTGCATATTGCAAACAGTCTACCGTCTATTGCTGTTGGATATGTCGATCACATGAAAGAATCATACGACAATATGAAGTACCTATTGGCAGATCTGTGGCAATTTAAAGGTTGTTATACTTTTCCTTGGGTTACAGCTAGGCTAAACCAAATTTTGCTGTTTTTTGTGTGAATAGGATAATGAATAAGGGCGATGGTACTTCATTATGTACAAGAGACAAGACTTATTTGTTCAACAATTATTAGAGTCAAGAGAATGTAAAACATATGCCATTGGTAGACAACAAGAAGATGTTATTGCTACCACTGTACATCAAATTGGCTGAAAACTGACAGCATGATCAGCGAAACGTCAAGTGCAAACTTATCTACGCGACGAAACCCGGAAAACTTCAACACAGGTTGCAATACGTCTCTAGAGATCCATGTCCTACACTTACACACTGGACTTTTTTCCTAGGAACTGCGGAGCTGTCAGTAGTGAGCATGGCAAAGACTTGCATCAGAATATAATAATAATAATAATAATAATTCATGCCTTAGCATCCCCCAACAGCTTGCGCCAATTACAGGGGGCATCGGCTGGCCATGAGTTATTATTACGCCTGCGGCTGTAGACCGACTTAAGATGTGACCTTTCCGCATTTGCCGTGGAATTTGGAAAACTACAGAAAACCAAACTCAGAAAGGAAGCACCGGGGTTCGAACCCGGTACTGCCGGACTACGAGGGAAGTGTGCTAGCCACTAGACCGCTAGCCCGACCGAGAATATATCAACAATGGAGAAAAGGTACCACGGAAATTGAAATGCTTCCATGCTTACCGACTACAGTTGGGTTCTTGTTAGATATGCTTGAGAAACAATTCACAAGAGAACAACAAAAAGGCGATAAATAATTTATCGAATAAATTGATTTTTAATTAATTAAAAGATAAATTGTTGTGTTCTGTTCCATTATAAGTAATATAAAACCTGGAATATCTGAGTAGATTTTTTGTGACATTTAATTTATTATAATGATTGCAGAGAAACAATTACCTTACTGGGATTATTTGAAATGAGAACATTCCTTTTTTATTTTGCGAATACAAAAAATATACGAAAGAGGACAACGCTAAAACTTTACAAAGTGGAGCTTTGCAACAACTCCGCGTGCGGCTAAGCACAGCTGATAATAAAAAACACCTGCCATAATTAAAAGGGCATTTAAACTCGGGTCACCAAAAATTACTCCTCCAAAGAGGGAAACTTTCGAAATTGTTTTGCAATTACTTGGAAAATAACCAAATTTTTAATGAGCTAATTCTAAAAACTTGCCGACGTATCGTACCATAATTGTAGACCCCTTTCCTTTGATATGTGATCTCTGTAGAGACAACGTTCGATCCGCTTGCTTCGTGTAAAATATAAAAGTAGAATCCTCCCAGCGTACTGTAATTAGAATTCATTATTCATGGACGGAGTCTGTGTGTGTTAATTTTACCGTTTCCGTCTCAATTTCACGTGACGTGCCTGAAAATGAATGAAGCGCGAAATCGTCCAGTCTTGATAGAACGACACAACATGCAGGGCCTGAATAATACGTATTAAAGTGTATAATAATTAATTCTTATATTGAGTTTCTTGTACGAAATAGAATAATACATTTTCGACGAGGAAAATTGGATTTATGGAAATATTATTGATCGCATCGGGAGACAATTCCATCTAAAATACGTACACATCGAAAGTAAATATTTGTTGGCAATGTAGTTCATGCTAAAAGAAGAACATAACAAATGCTGCGGTGTAATATCGATTGTACTAGATTAATTTGTTTACGTTGCTTGTATGCTACGTACTATCGCTGTGATTTAATTTGCTTAATTTATTGTTGAGTAAAGGGAAATTATAATTCAGATTACTAATTAAAAGTGTATGCTACCTATGAAAGTATAAAACAAGTAGGGTTATTAACGTATATAGTAAGCAAAACATAAGCTACAGCGAAGAGGTGGTAAAGTGATAACTGAATGCTTTGAAATTTTAATTTTCGAAAGCAAATAGAGTTCTACTATTGACTCCCTTACGCAATTGCTTTTCCATTTTATAAACAAGAAAACGTAGAAAACATGTAGCCTTGAGCCTTTCCCAGTCATCATTGATGGCTACCTTTTGGTGTTCCATATATTTTATTTATTTGATTACTTAATACTAATTTAAGTTGTTGATTAGATTCCTCCTAAGCAGTTTTTCACTTTGAGTAATAACGTTGCATTCTACAAGTGAACCTCCTAAATTTGAATAAAAAGATCTGAATTTAAACACAGTTTAAGTGATTATTTCTCCAAACTGGAGACATTTAAAGCACTTAAGAAACAAAATGTATGTAACAGAATTTATAATATAGATGGGAAAGGATACAAATCATGTTTGCAGCACTAACCGAAGGTGTTGTGCAATATCTCCCACGATATTATTCAAGTATGTAAAACCAAAAACCTTTATTGAGCACTTTGCAAAGTTTAAGGTACTCGTGTTATGTCTATTATTTGTGATAGCGCTTTCTATACTATAGTATTCTATAAAAAACCGAATGGTATAATATAATGTTAGGGCTTGCCCAGCAAACTTCAGCGTACAGCGGTTGAATATGACTGAAACGATTAAGGGACAATTTCAAAGAAGAACTTTCAGTAAATAAGATATACTTTTGGAAAACATTTTCAACCGTTCTGAAGAAAGTAATAATGCCAGCAAGTATTATAGCATGTTTTAAAACTGTTACGATAGATCTCTTCAACCTTCATGCCAGCTCAGAGTTTGTATTAAGTAAGCAGTGTCACAGCCTAGGACCAGTGCCAAGAATCGCAACAGCAACAGAAGGACAATGTGAACAATTCAGGACATGCTGGTCCATCTACATCGCGTTCCATAATGGAGCTAGCGGAATAGATTGAAGTATAGGTATGCCAATAATTAATAGTAATTTATTTGCGTAAGAGATAGCAAACTCTCATCGGATTCTTTCATCTAATCTACATGGTCAACAGAGATTAAGGGAAGGTTAAACGCGGGTAGAAAGACATCTTTTAGTGTTAAAGTTCTACGATCTATGAATGTATCTTGGAGCTTAAATTCCAGTTTGTCTCCCACACATTTGGACATTTTTATAATCCAATTTAACTAATCCATCAGTCTTATTTTGACAGAAAAGATTTCTCCTTGCTTTCTCAACAATTCTGAAACTTGAATCTATATACCTCCAGATCCTTTTTGGCTTTATAGCAATGTAAACACTGTTTGTCAAGTTTTCTGTCGATTACGGTGTACTAGGTCGCTATTATTTACGATTTGCATATCAGACCGTTATTTTTTACTCATCTTGTTTCATCAAGTTATAATAACGCTTTGCATATTTATTAAAGCTAGATCACTACAAAGTACTCGTTATAAAAGCAATGCTAACTTAGATGATTACACATTGGTAAGCTTCGTTATTGAAATCTCCAGAGTTTGGTGCTGTAATTTTGTGAATTATCCGCACTCTTGGATAAAGAGCCCGTTTGCGTCTATTAGAATAAATGCATGAAATAAACATGAACGACAACCGCTCGCTTTTCATGATAAATACGGTAAAGTGTATAGGACACGTTACTACCCCTAACTAGAATATGCAAAAGCAGAGCTGATTAGATGACGTACAGCACCTTCAAATCATATAAATTTAAGCTTACGGATACCTATGAGATCAATTTCCGCTTACTTGTACAATTGTAACTTGGTTGCTTTGTCTAAATAAAAATTTATAATCCACAGATTGTTTCAAGCTCCAAATTTACTACACTAATCATTTCTTAACAAGAAAATTCAATTACTATCTCGTTTATATATTTCTATATGCTGTATATTTGAAAGCTTTAGCTTTAGTATTCATCTATATATAATTGTATAAAATATTAGGTAGGTATTATTCACCAGTCTGTGAAGACATAATTTCCGCAGTTTTTTTTTTTTTTGGGGAAATTTTAAATAAAAAATATTTCGATAATAGAAAAGTCTTTCCTTTTGCCACGTTGTGAGTAGGTCAAGGCTTGTCAAACAAGTTTAATTACGATAAAACGATCTGAAATGTTTAATTAAAATTTTTAGCCCAAAGTTTGGTGTGTTTTCAGTAATATTTCTATCTCCGCTGCGTAAAAGGCTAACGAAAAGGTGATTATAAGGAATAATTCAGAACCCATAAAATACTAAGTTTATTAATAATTAACACTTCTCGATTTTATTGCGAAGTACAAGTTTGTACAACAATTAGCAAAAAGGCCCATTTGCTGACTTGAAAGTTAAATTATGCATACACACATACACTGATGTTCAAGTGTCTCTCTCTGAAATAACACCTAAATTTCTCCAGATGTACAGTGGCCAGCTTTTAAATCGACACCACCGCAAGCTAACGTCGACTTTATCTACTAATAATAATATCTACTATAAATCCTAACTGAAGGCCACAAAATGTAACCCCCTCTACATTGATATTAAGGTTTAGGAAATTCCGTAGCGGTATCGATTATGCTGCTGTCCACTGTACATAATTGGTTTTCATTATTCTTAAATCTGGAGTTTGGAGAAAGTAGTGATTTCATATTGCAGACGTAATTTTTTTTTGCAAAATTCAACCCTTAAGAGAGTAAAAGAGGTTAAGAAAGTTTTTATGGAAAATAATACTTTTGTTGTCACATTTACCTGAAACTTAGTATTAATACTCTTTGACACAATTAATATAATATATTTTATGTTTATAATAGGTTTTTGGCTATTATACAGCGATCCTCAAGAAATCTAATCTAATTTTGGTAGGCATCAATCAATCAAAGTGGTTCGTTGTAACCCTGTTTACAATACATCTCTTCGAAATTACAACTCATCATCAAGCCGCTGTCATACTTGCAGTAACTTGTGTAAGTGAAACTTTGATAATGGCAACAGCTAATGTGGAAACATCAGCAATATTGAACAAGAAACGGTAACAAGAATTTTTAATAGACTCAAAATAAAAATGTGGTGATGCAAAATAAACGGTGAAGGAAAAAACAAAAATGGCTACTGATAACATCATTTGTTAGAATATAAACAGTAAAACGATATGATGATATGTATAAATACTCATATTAAAGAATAATAGGAAAGCAAAGTTAGTAGTTTAGAACATTTTGTTTGCGAAATCCAATTAGATTAGAATTTACAAAACTGCATTGCCCTATATAATGGCGAGTAATTTCAAGTTAAGCGTAGACTATTATTTTACGCAATAATTTAGTACATTTAGTGTTACATTTAATTCTTTAATACTCATTTCAGTTTTAGTAAAAAATGGTCGATATTGAACGGTTGTTTCAAGTTTAATCGCTCCTCCCTCCGTCACAACGGATTTTAGATGTTATTATTGTTACATCAATAATTTTTTCTACACTCAGAAAAATTCATGCATTGATTCAACAAAAGAACCTCTTCGCCGTATTTAAACGAAAATTGTTCTTGGATTTACCATTTTTTTGTTGAATCAATGCATGAATTTTTCTGAGTGTGTACACTCACAAAAATTCATGCATTAATTCAACAAAAAAATGGTGCATTGATTCAACAAAAAAATGGCAAATTCAAGAACAATTTTTGTTTAAATACGGCGAAGAGGTTTTTTTGTTGAATCAATGCATGAATTTTTCTGAGTGTAGTCAAAAGCAGAATTGATTGTGGTATCTCGACACCGATCATATCATTTAAAAAATAAAGCGTAAGTTTGGTTACTCACCGACTGGTGCGATTACCCTGTATATAATATTTTTAGTACATAGTCCATGTAACCCTCAATCAACCATCAAAAAGAATTTTTGAAACTGCTTATCGTTTAATTATAACATTTCACCTCATCCTGGTTATACTATCCTGTGAAATATCGTTAAACTTCTTTTCGCTTAAGTAACAATATCTATTTAACAAAACAATAGTTTTACCTCATTTTTGTAGACTTTCATCAGATAGGACCCAACTACGTGTATTGGAAATTCATCTACGACTAGGTTTTAAGCCACAAACCGGATATTAATGAATTATATACACGTAAGTCGACCCGAGATAAATTGTGATACGAGAGCAGTAAATCACATGTCGATAAGTGTGTGTGGAAGTTAAGGGCTTTCGTTTGCCGTAAATTAACGAGAAGATTACGTTAATGAAGACGTTATAATTAAGTAGATCAGCAAGCGTTGATGAATTATTTGCCTATTACTGTAATAATCTATTACACTTCGTAATTAAAACGCGTATCTCTCTAATGGTACATAAGAGAACACTTGGAATCGTTGGAAACAGTTCCCGATGGGGACGTTAAGTATATGGTTGCTCTCATTATTGTTATCATATCATATCATTGATATTAATATTATTGCTCTTATTATTTCAGTACTTACTTTGATTTTATCATAATCGATTGTAAATGGAGTAGCTAGTATTCAAATCATGTATAGACATGTAAATTTGCGCTAAAACCTTACCGTTCTTCTACCATAACCTTTAATTGAGTTTAATAACTAAGCGTACTAAAATGAATGTTCATATTACTTTATAGAGTTTGATCCATAATATGTATGCTATCAAATCTGTGGCTAAATTTGTGCTATAATTGTTATCAAATTCTTGGCTGCTACACTATTCTGCCGGTAACACAGAATTTATCGTCATACACTTCATTTAAAAATTGTAACACCAACCAGCTATTGATAGTGATGCATCCTAAATGACAACATGCTTCATCCTCCAGAAGAAGGATTTGCAAAAATGGCCATAATTATTCATCTGATTTAGAAACCATCTCTTGTAAGAAATCGCGTTCATTACGGAAATTTATAAGATTTTTTTAAATATGTTTCATATAAACAAAGAGCTTATTGAGAAGACTTTTTCATTGAATTCTTAAACGGTTGAGTTATTCGTTTGTCAGCGTTTGCGATTCTCTTAAATATCTGCTTTGTTAATTTGCTACCCCCTAGTTTCTGACTTGCAGACTCTGTTTCACCGCCTTGTTCAACAAATTCTTAAATCATTTACCGCAAACTCATAGGCTAATGCCACATGTGGATATTTTATTCGAAATTCCGCCATATACATATGCTTACAATGTTTTAGGGCGTTTCCCATTTTCTAGTTTTACGTCATTTCGTAATACCTTTCGGCCATGCACATTTTGTGATCTGCTTTAAAAAGTGTGAAATGTGTTCTAGACATAGTGGTTAGAATGCGTGACTAGCGGAAATGAGAGCCTGCTAGGTGCAAGATTGAATCTACTTACAGACGATTGCTGGCATTGTGCAGTAAATCGGTATTTGTTTGGAATACAATTAGCAAAAGGCTGAGCTAATCCTGCAAGAACAATGAAAACATATTTTGACACATATTTGCTTATTTTTACCCTAAAAATATTTTGGCTTCAGTATTATATATTGTATATACAGTGTTAAATTGACACCAAAACCGAAAGTAAACTCCTGAGATGCTTCAGATATTGGGTTACTGGTTCAAGTTTCAGTTAAATCTAATTGTTCGGATTGCAACATTACAAATGTCTGATATATTTTTCAAAAGAATCTGCAAAGTATCATAGCTAAAGATTAACTCATTTTTTAGGTAATAACGATGTCACTTGGCCACAACTGCTGGGAATTATTAAAGTATCTTGTACATTCATAGATACGTATATATGTATGTATATATTTTGAACCAATTTTACTACACAATTAGTTTATTTCACAATTTTTGTACAGAAAATTCTACACCTAACTTGTCACCTGCAACCTACACATAACTTTGAAAAATATACATTTAAAGAGAGATGTAATTGTTTTTTGCTTTTATTATACTGGAAACGTAAAAATTGTGTGTAGATATGGTCGGAAATAGAAAATATCAACGATTGATATGCCTTTCCGCTCGCATATATGTACCAATCTTCAACCCAGAACCGTTAAAATATATTTGCAGAAAATGCTTGGAGTGCCAGATTTAGAAATAAATTATTTTTGTATTTCTTCCGCCTTATACGTTGTCAATTTTTTTGTTACATTTAAACACTTTTTTCCGTTTCATGCTCCACTTCTTTTCAATAACACACTCGAATGCGTTCATATCTTATCTTCGGCATATCACAATAACCGTTTTCCAATTTCTCTTAACTGAGACCGACATAAAGGCAGTTCGATACGATAAATTATGAAATCACTCTTTTAATGCCATGTATTAATGATTGAATTCTCCTCTAATAAGACACAAATGAAGCCATTAATTCGGAGTTGTGAAGGTACGAGGGAGCGTTTTTATATTCGCGGAATGAGCGGGTTTAGGGAGGCGATTAGGCGCATTGGGGGCGTGGCCTGTGCAGCGACTCATAATTGGTATAAACACGAAGTTTCATTGTTATTAGACAGTTAGTCTTTGAGCTATCGTCAACCAAGTAACATAATCAGGAGTGAAAAGTGAAATATTGAAAAAAATCGAATATCGTGCCGTTATAAAGTTCCTTACCAGGCAAGGAAAATCAGTCGCGACCATAATGAATGAGATGTCATTGGTTTACGGCGACTCTTGTCCAGGAAAAACCATGGTGTACAAGTGGCATAGTTTATTTAAACAAGGAAGGAAATCCCTTGAAGACGACCCGAGGCCGGGCAGGAGCATTGAGGAGACCACCACTTATCCAAAAAGTTGAAAAAATTGTACTCGAAGATGCTCGACTAAAGAAGAAACAACTCGCAGAAATGGTAAGAGTATCCGATACAACAATTTTTAAAATCCTACACGATCATCTCGGCATGTCTAAGGTCAGCGCAAGATGGGGGCCGACAATGCTCACGCCGGCGCCGCCGCAAAAACAACAGCGCGTAGAGTGTTCGCGTGCATTTTTGGACCTCTGTAATGAAGACAAGGATGGTGTATTGAGTCGAATTGTTACTGGAGACGAAACTTGGGTTCATCATTATGAACCTGAGTCCAAACAAGACTCCATGCAGTGGCATAAGAAGGGCACAGCACCTCCCAAGAAATTTAAAGTGTTACAATCAGCTGGGAAACTCATGGCAACGGTATTTTGGGACTCGGAAGGAATATTGTTGATTGATTATAAAGATAAAGGTGTTTCTATAACCGGAAAATATTACGCTTCAATATTAGAGCGACTAAAAGAAGCCATTAAAGAGAAAAGACGGGGAAAATTGACGAAAGGTGTGCTGCTTTTGCACGACAACGCGCCCGTCCACAAGAGCCGCGTTGCGTTAGCTGCTCTGCATAAGGTGAGCTTCGAAATTGTGAATCACCCACCCTACAGCCCAGACCTGGCCCCGAGTGATTATTACCTGTTTCCGAAAATGAAAAAAGAGCTGCGGGGTAAAAAATTTACTGCCGATGATGAAGTCAAGGAGGCAGTTTCGGCGTATTTTGCAGATAAAGAGAAACCATTTTTTTATGAGGGTATAAATAAATTAATTGAAAGATGTGAAAAATGTATCCGTCTTGCAGGTGAATATATTGAAAAAGAAAAATAATTTGGTTTTTTTATTTCCACCCCTTATCTCCCATTCCGCGAATATAAAAACGCTCCCTCGTATATTTCAAATTTTTTGAAGAATGTACAGATACATAGAATAGATATTGTACAATAATAATACAACTATATTCTACAATAACAGGACACGATGACCGTTTTTTTAATATAATAATGTACCTATTTTTATATGCATTTGAAACTAAAACATGCGAATATATTTTCGTACAAAAACCCCTTCGCGATATCTCAAGAGCTTTTGGCGCTGCTTGGTGTCGCAGTATTAAGTACCATAGCATACAAAAGAACTGAATCACCTATTTTGCGGGGTGCCGATAGCGATTTTATCTCTGATTTACTATTTGTTTGGTAAACTGTATGTGTCAGATATACGGCTTTACATATTTATGTATAAAATACGCTACAGTTTATATCTGCATATAAAGGAATATCGGGGAATCCAGCAAATAAAACCAATTCTTTAAATCGAGTTTTCTATTTTTTTAGCCAATATTTCGCACTGTATTCAGTGCTTCATCAGGGCACACTAAAGGACAAACCATGGTCAATACATTAAAATATTAGTTTAACATTGTTACTTACAATTCTTAAACTCAGTGAGAGAAAAATATGTGACATAAACTACATTAAAACCTAGGATGACCGTGGATTATTATTTCTTTACATGTTGAAGTTGTAAAATTTGTAAAATTTAAAAAATATGGACACCTAACCTATCAGACTGACCGACATGTGAACAGCTGATTTAAGTGGTACCAATCTTCCGCTACTACCAACCACAAGACCTGATAATAAGTCAAAGTTGCGCGACATATGAAATGGTGAATGTTACTAAACAGTTCCCTACAATAGTTGTGAAAACTTTAAGGATCTTGTAATAGGCAACAGCGAAAAACCAACCACAAAGACAAAATGTAAGGTGGCACATTAATTATAAGGATTTTAAAACGGTGACAATCCACCACGTGATATCCCTAGTCTATACTTAGAACATAGGGGTTGTTAAGTAAAAGGGAGAAATCACATTGAAAGGTGAAACAATAGATTGAAAAAGTAGTAATTAATTACTGGATCGCTAGACTATTATTGTTAAGAGTTAATATATATGAATAAATTTTGCTTAAATTATCTACATCGGACCTGAAATTCATATTATTCGTATTTCTATTTATTTCAATCATTTCCAAAAATTCCCTACTTTTTCTAATAGATTCAGTTCTTAATATTCTAGTATTATCGAAATTAGGTTCGTGTTGCAGTCTGATCATATGTTCAGCCAACGCACATCTAGTTTTTTTGGTTTTAATATCGCTTTTATGATTGGCTAGACGAGTCTTTAACCAAGTAGAAGTGTTACCTATATATACCTGATTACAATTTTTACAGGGTACTGAGTAAACTACATTAGATCTGAACATATTTGGAACTGCATCTTTCATACTAGAGAAAAAGGAATTAAGGATAATTAAGTTATAGAATCCAAATCTAATGTTGTCATGTTGTAGTATTTTAGTGAGTTTAGGAGTTATTTCTGGAATGAAGGGAATCTTACAATAAATTGTTGGTGTCGGTAGTTCGGGGGAGGTGGCAGGTGATGTGAAGTATTACGTTGGTTGTTAAGGGATGAAGTACTGAACAGAAGTTTGTTAACTAAAGACTTGGGATACCCATTATTTGTGAACATCCTTGAAAGGATGGTTAGGTTCTTATTTCGAAAGGAAGGGTGACATAGTGTAGTGACTCTGTTTTTCATAGCAACAATAACATTGACCTTTTGTTTAATGGGATGATTAGAATTATAATTAATAAATCTACCCGAATGTGTAGGTTTCCTGTACCAATCTGTCATAATTTTATTATTGCTATCTCTAATCAATTTGGTGTCAAGAAATGGCACACTTCCCTCGCTTTCAAACTCTATTGTGAATTGAATGTTTTCATTGAATGAGTTGAATTTTTGTAGTGTATTATCAATTAAGTCTATTGGCAAAGCTATAATGAGGTCATCAACGTATTTGTTAAGAATGGGGGTTGAAAATCTAGAGTATTGACAATCTTTTGGAGACAGTAATTCATTACCAAATTTACAATTCAAGGGCTCAGTGGAAGTCCCATAGGAACACCTTTGATTTGTATGTAGAACCTGTTGTTGAAGGAAAAATAACTATTGTTTAAAATTAATTGTAGTAATTTAATAAAAGAGTCTTTCGTTAGTGAAGTAGACATCTTTATCTTCCCATTCATTCTCGATTATATGTAGTGCCAAATCAGTGGGGATATTAGTAAATAAGGATACAACGTCAAAAGACGCAAGAAAAAACCATCGGTAAGTTGAATATTGTTAACCTTCTCAACGAAGGAAAAGGAATCCTGTACATCATAAACACAAGGGTTGTTTTTAAGCACATCCCCTAGAATTGAAGCAATATAAGATGAGATACCATATGTCGGTATTTTAAGAAGCGTGTAAAGTTTAGGTGACACACTATTGTAAATGCTTAAACGTTTGCATTCATATTCGGAAATTTCACCTTTTTCTTTCAAACACTTAAGTAATTTGTTAACTTTGTTTTGAACAGGCGTAGTGGGGTCAGTATTAAGCCCTTTGTACGTGGTATTGTCTTGTAACAATATTTCAGTGTTGTTGATATACTCTGTTTTGTCCAACGCTACAGTTACAGCTCCCTTGTCAGCCCTGGTAATGATAATATCTTTGTTTTTGTTAAAGAAGTTTTTACACAAGTTTCTTTCCCTCCTAAGGAGGGATATATATTGAAATATATTTACTTTTAAATCTTAACGTATCACTTACAACCCTCTTGCATTTGCACAATTAGTACCTTTACATATTTTAAATTAATTATTATTATTAATAATTAAATTAATTTTTATTTAATAGTTAAGTTTAAGTCAATCCATATTTCCTGATATACATACAATACGTAGGTATATAGTACCATTATATCATATAAAGTAATTCACTATAGTGTGTGAAAAGGGACGAAGTCAAATAAAATACTGTGAATAAACAATAGAAGCAATTTAATCTGAAAAATGATTATTTATTTACCACAAAATACATGATCAAGTAGTTTGCAATACTTAAGAGGGTCGTCTACCAGCTGATTATTTTACAGCGGTGCCATATCTACATAATTCTCTAAATCGTTTGCTTGATTTTATTTCAGTATAATTTGAAAATTGGTTTCATACACATATTTCTACAAATATTTTATATTATATATTTTGTATATACATATTTTATATTATTATATACAATTTTGTCCATTAATATTCGATATTAACTTCACAATCTCTATTCCCGTTTACCTTGATAGGGAAATAGAGATTATTCAATTAATTTTTAGATTTAATTATTGAAATTTGCTATGAGCATGCAAAATACGTCTACACATGTGTGTATGATGTCCAATTTTAAAATACGGTTTAAATAAATTATATAAACATTATATTATGAAAAAATTTAATTGTGGCAACATCGCCAACTGTCAAACGGTAGTCGGCCCTCTTAATAATTCAAAAAGATATTTTCTATCTATTGTTTTTTGAATGTTGTAGTTAAACAGAACAGTAATAAACGGTAAAGATTTACTGCAAATAAGTATACAGGGTGACTGGTAATGAAACCGTCATACTTTACAGCGTGTTAGTAAAGATCATTTGCAATAGATATAGCTCAATTTCCCTTATCCAAAAGGCGCCCGTTTTCGACATATTGTGCTTTTTTGTTTTTTTCGAAGTTCACTAATTTCGCTCACTCAACCTTAAAATTTACGAAAATAATGGAGCTTTTTCTCAATTTTTCAGTTTGTCTGCCTAGAGGACATCTCAACACACATTACTTATCGGTGACAATTACGTTAAATACTTGGAAAATTAAAACTTCCGCTTTTGATGAAACTGTAGACATAACCGCGACCTTTGTGATTATTTATTTAGCGATTGTGTCTACAGTTTCATCAAAAGCGGAAGTTTTAATTTTTTAATTTTCCAACAATTAACAATAAAGGTTAACTAACACAAAAAAATCTACTTAACATAAGATTTCACGAAAATGTTGAAGGTGATAATGGGATAAGACATTAATACTTCGAGAGGATCATCATTTTATATAGCCGCATCTATAATCATTTGTAATCACCCTAGTAATCTATAAATCGATTAGATAAACGAATAATATGCATACAATGTAATAATACAATCATTGTAAAATAAAAGTATTTAATTCTTTGTATTAGCAAATCCGTAACTACATTAGAAACGCTTTCTAAGAAGTAAATATCCATCTATTAGTATAATTAAGGATCGAACGCAGTGCTCTAATTCTATAAACAAATATTTTTTTCTTAAAGTAGTATTTTATAAAGTTCTTCACTGGATCTCTTGGTGCAGAAGTAGAACACTAAACACTTTAACCCACTGAACAAAACAAGTTTTAACTAAAACACCGACGCGTTTCAACAGCAATGCTGTCATTATCATTTATTATCGCCTTGATAATGACAGCATTGCTGTTGAAACGCGTCGGTGTTTTAGTTAAAACTTGTTTAGTGTTCAGTGGGTTAAAGTGTTTAGTGTTCTAGTATTTTATATATCGCAAATTATGTGTATACGACGGCTAACACATACTTATATTGATAAATATTACAGCGGACACTGTGATAATGCTATTTGTAGGTGTATTTATAGTGGATGCTATTGCCGAAGATAATGTCTTTATGCCTAATGTCTTTATACTTATGTCTAAAATATTTTACAGCATACAGCTGCTGGCACTTTACAGTTGACCAAGTTGATTGTCTGTTTATATTTCACTACCTGATTTAGTCCCGAGGAAATTTTATGGCTTTTCGATTCAATTCATGTGTCTTTTATAGTACATACATATATAATGTTTCATACCAACTTTCTCCTACAGTAACTAATGGCGTCTATCTTTTAGACAATGTTGTTCAGAGCTACACTTCTGCTCTCTGGTATCCCTAAGAGTTCAGCTTTTAACACTCGTTTGTTGTGTTTTTTTCTGGATTTTAGCGTCAATAAACGTTGCTTATTATAATAGCTTTAAATTTGCCAAAATTGCAAAATTTTGGTGAATAATAATCTAGAGAAAAATCTGGGATAGGTTTAATTATGATGGAAAGAATTTTTACTTATTTAGTTTTGAAAAAAAAAAAAATCCCGGGACGCAAAATATAATTGAATTGTTCGGTTCTTACAGTTTTGAACGGCATATGAATCCTTAACTCATGTAATACATTGTGTAGCTTATCTTTGATTTAATTCGAGTTATATTAGTCTCGTTTAAATAACTGATTTTTTACATATTCCGAGATTTTGATAGTGCTTCGTAAAACAAGTGTTACAATGCTGGATTTTCGGGAAATATACATATATATGGCTGACAAGTTTTGGATTTCTATTATATTTGCAATGTATTTGTAGCATATAATGCTTTTCAGTTACCAAGCATTAATTAACTGAATTAATTTAAAAGTAGTTGAATAAATACACAATAAATTGTTTTCGCTCAATATATCTGATAACTGCCAGAATATAACAAAAGCTGTACTACCATCAGGTGATAAAGTCTACGTGATATTTCCACTTTCTCAGAAAGTTGGCAACATAAATATGGTTGACTTCGAAATACATATACCTATTAGAATATAACAATATGACCATGAAAAATACAATTAATATACAGGGTCCGGCAACGAAGCGAGGACGGAAGATTACACGCTTATTTGAAAGTTTGTCAAATATTTAGTCATCGGATATTCTTCCGCACCATCAAGTGCACGTTTTAAAAATATTTTGTTTTATACAGGATGTTCCAGATTGAAATGCCAGACTAAAGTTGCATTTTTGTAAATGGAACACCCTGTATATTAATAGAGAAAGTGATCCGCGCTTGAAAGCTGGTTACAACCATCTAATGTTGTATTGGTCTAAAGTTGATAGTTTCTGTGTAAACAATGATTTTACTTGATAAATTGATACATTTCAGTAGGCTATTCTGCATAGGGAAAAACAAAAGATTCGAAACCAACAGAGTAGAATATTTTTTACTAGTATGGACTGTCGTTACTATGTGAAATAAATTCTGCAGCTGCTCGCTTTATGTTGTGTTCACAATTTTGTAAAATCGAAGAAATCTCGAAATTTTTAAATGGAACACCCTGTATATTTTTTGCTCACTGGAAAGCCCTTTTACTACGCTTTCTATTGATACCTCATTTGATGCACCTAGGATAGATCATTTTCTAATTATTTCTTCTTAAAGTTGAATTATTGAGAAATGCTTATATTTTTAGTAACTAATTTGCACTTTAAACCTACTGTAAGATTGGATATTCAACAAATAATCCATAAATGGTCTATAACAAGACGAAACTCCATTTAGTATGAGAAACAATTGATTGTCATTCAGCGGTGAAAGCAAACATTAAATTAATATAAAGTAATATAGCATTTTCAATAGATTCACTGCTAATCAAGTTATCTGGTGTTTTAAGCTTGTATACTTAATAACCAAGTTGTAAAAAATTTCGTTTTGTGTTATACAGTATTTCGTTCAATCTTTAAAAGCAATTGTTAAATTGACTAATTTTAGTAGGTACCTACTCAAGAAATGGTAAATATGATATTTATTCTTGAGGAGTGTACAAGAAATTTTCTCCTAGCAAGTAGAGTATATGCAGAGAGATTTTCAAACCTTGAAAGAAGACCGGAAGCATTTGAAAGATTATTAGAGAAATTTATAGAAACTGATGGTGTAACCTACAAGAAGGAGGAACAAATAAACCGGTAATCAATAAACAAAGCGAACTGCCCGCATTATTAACAATACAGAAAAATCCACATACAGAACATTTAGAGCGAGTAAGGCTAGCTAGAAAAGAGATAGATCTAGAGTGGGGTGGTTGTAAAACATATACGGAATTAACGCATTGGCGAGCGTGCTATTCCGTATATGTTTTACAACCGCTCCACTCTAGATCTATCTCTTTTCTAGGTGGCCTTAGTCGCTCTAAATGTTCTGTATGTGGAGAGATGTAAGTATAGATGGTATTTCAAAGATAACAGCTATTGAAGGTAGGAGCTTGCGTTTGTTGAGTATCTACTAAAATTAGTCATTATAACAATTTCTTTTAAAGATTGAACGAAATACTGTATAACACAAAACGAAATTTTGTACAACTTGGTTATTATACAAGCGTAAAACTGACACCTTAAATTAATGTTACCTTTCACCGCTGAGTGAAAATCAACTGTTTCTCATACTAAATGGAGTTTCTTCTTATTATAGACCATTTATGGATTTGTCGAATATCCGATCTCACAGTAGGTTTGAAATGCAAATTAGCTTCTAAAAATACAAGCATTTCTCATTAATTCAACTTTAAAAAGAAATAATTAGAAAATGATCTATCCTAGGTGCATCAAATGACGTATCAATAGAAAGCGTAGTAAAAAGGCTTTCCAATGAGCAAAAAATATACAGGGTGTTCCATTTAAAAATTTCGAGATTTCTTCGATTTTACAAAATTGTGAACACCCTGTATAAAGCGAGCAGCTGCAGAATTTATTTCACATAGTAACGACAGTCCATACTAGTAAAAAATATTCTACTCTGTTGGTTTCGAATCTTTTGTTTTTCCCTATGCAGAATAGCCTACTGAAATGTATCAATTTATCAAGTAAAATCATTGTTTACACAGAAACTGTCAACTTTAGACCTATACAACATTATATCGTTGTAACCAGCTTTCAAGCGCGGATCATTTTCTATTAATATACAGGGTGTTCCATTAAAAAATGCAACTTTAGTCTGGCATTTCCATCTGGAACACCCTGTATAAAACAAAATATTTTTAAAACGTGCACTTGATGGTGCGGAACAATATCCGATGACTCAATATTTGACAAACTTTCAAATAAGCGTGTAATCTTCCGTCCCCGCTTCGTTGCCGGACCCTGTATATATTTTCGGACCTTTATGTACTTATCTTTTAATTCCTGATTTATTTCCATTTGTAGGTTAATAAAACAATAAATAATTAAATACCAATTTATTCCATAACATATAGTAATATGTTTTCGTTAAATAATTTCTTCAGTGGAAGAAATTGACAATTGGAAATTGGAAATAAATCAGGAATTAAAAGATAAATATGCCCATGTTGTGGTCAAGTTATGTAGTTGACACGTTTCTCATATGGCGAAACAGCGACGACACTTTAGATGAATACTTAAAGCATTTAAACAGCATTGAAGCATTCATTAAGTTTACCACGAAGAAGGAAGTTGACTACAAAACTTCCTTCTGAGTAAGCACCCGTCTATATGAATGAGCTCAGGGCATATTCTCAGATGACAGGGACAAAGAGAAAGAATATCAAAGCATTTCTGGTACAGTGAAAGCAAAGAAAAACTTGCCGATATACATATATCAGCTAGGCATATTTAGCCAAAATCTTGTCGTTTATATGATGATATGTTACGCATATAGATACTAATATTGGTATTATTGTTTTACTTTTGGGGCCATCTATATTATATCTTACTCTCTTTATTGCAGATACAAGTCAAGCACTTTTCCACATTTTTGCACATCCAAAACTTTTAGACATTCAAAACTAAAACAAAATGTTGCACTATATTATTTTAAGTATTTACGTCAATTAAATTATAGTAAATGATATAACACTACAAATAATCTTTTAAAAATATTCTGTGTGAGTGTAAGTGATTAAAAAGTATTCTATTTGATATATAATTTTATAACATAGTACTTCAATAGCTATAATTAATTTCTAATTGAAAATCCTATCAATTACAATTCTCGTTTACGTATTGTATTTCATAATTAAGTAGCTTATATATTTAGCCATCTGAATGGAGATAATAGAGTCGGACTAACCCGCATCAAACCTGCAATATCTCGAAATTTTCCAATCTGTTGAAATTCTAGATTAATATATTGTCATCATGGGAATTACGTCAAATGATGCATTGCATTTGTATCTGCAATTTACAGTAGTATTGATTAAAAAATTTGGCGAAAGTCCAATTATTCACAGTGTGTAGGTAGATAAAGGATGCATTTTAACAGTATTCTAACAATATTGTTTACAACATTCTTGTAATTGTTGTCACATATTTTAATATAGAATTGAAATAATGTTAGGGAATTATATTCATTTGTATCTTCTTTACTATATCTGAAGCGTAAATATATGTGTAACAAAAAACAAAGCACAAATCCTAAGAAACTCGGAAAGATAAATAGAAAACGTTACACGCAAGGAGAACACCTGCAATAATATATTTATGCTGTTTTTTAACTGTATATTCACAGGCAGTGTGGGTGTGTGGATGCGAAACAAAGCAACACGTTCCAAACGAAAGAGAAACATCAAGCACCACACAATAAATATCTGGAAAGAACATGAAACCTCAGAGAAGTGGAGCTAATAAAATAAAATAACAAACGGGAAACACTGTTGTAGAATACCAGATTGAATGGTACACATACATAATGTGTAGATACATAATTGAGAAAGATTTATATCACGAAATAAATAAGAAATTACATTTGATTTCATGTTGGACTTTACCAAAACGGATTTTATACTAAAATTTATTATAAGAGAACATTATTAGATAGATAAAACGTGACAGTACATAAAATAGAATGTTGTAGAAAAATGGGACATTGTCTGCGCAGCTCACAAAAGATAGCTTTATACGGACATTGAAGACTGTATCATCACTGTACGCTTCATTTTATTGACGTTAAAGGCTCGTTGCCTAATTGCAGCGAACGCTTCACAAAGTACATAAAAGAGTAATTCTTCATCTTGTAGATCCTAGATATGTGAAATGAGTCATCAATTCCAAATTGCACGTGTTTTGTTTTGCACTGGAAATGCTTGGTTATTATTTTAGCTGTTTGCCTCAGGTCTTTTCTATGAAAAGTAAGAAAATCGTTTATTCTACATATATCTGATCCTACAAGAGGAACTTTGCTCTTCTCCTCTCTCACGATTCTGACTATGCTTTTGCTTTATTATTGTACTGACTTCTTAGTTATAACTTATTAGGTTATTCTACAACATGGTCCTGTTCCTATAAAAAGTGCACTTCACAAATATCTGGCACTCAAATATAAATGAACCGAACCAGTTTACACTGTTTTCTACAGTTAATTCTAACGTGGTCTCATGAAATGCAAAGGTAGCAAAATCTGGTTTTGCTGTAAATGATTTATTCTCTATTACCGATCAAAGTGCACTTATTACAGCGCTTATTTTTTTATCTAAGCAGTATTGCTTGTCAAAGAACCGTTGATCTCTATCGGTATATTTTAGTGTGTGTAATGAGTTTTCATGGCTTTATTACAGCATTACTTCACAATAAGTTATGTTACGCTATTAATTATGTCACAACAGCGAACGATAGCTTAACCGGCATACCGATTTAGTGAAACGTACCACAAAAGGTTACCAAAATTCGAACTCCGTATCGTAATATATACTCCACGTATGTACTATAAAAGACACATGAATTGAATCGAAAAGCCATAAAATTTCCTCGGGACTAAATCAGGTAGCGAAATATAAACAGACAAACAACTTGGTCAACTGTAAAGTGCCAGCGGCTGTATGCTGTAAAATATTTTAGACATAAATATAAAGACATTAGGTAATAATATCTTCCGCAATAGCATGCACTGTAAATACACCTACAAATAGCATTATCACAGTGTCCGTTGTAATACTTATCAATATATGTGTTTGTCGTCGTATACACATAATTTGCGATATATAAAATACTATTTTAAGAAAAAAATATTTTTACAGAATTAGAGCACTGCGCTCGATCCTTAATTATACTAATAGATGGATATTTACTTCTTAGAAAGAGTTTCTAATGTAGTTACGGATTTGTTAATACAAATAATTAAATATTTTTATTTTACAATGATTCTATTATTATATTGTATGCATATATTCGTTTATCTGATCGATTTATAGCTTACTAGTGTGATTACAAATGATTATATAAATATGTGGCTATAGAAAATGATGATCCTTTCGAAGTATTTTTTTTTTTGGGGACTGCACGGGCGGACGAGCCGTAAAGGCAAACTCGGCCATAAGAAAGACCTATTGTGCCCCCGTGCTGTTTTACTCCTCTTAGCCAGGTTGCACACGGACGAAAAAGTCCGCAGCCTGGTCGAGAGTGAATTTTCTTAGTCCAGGATCGTCTAGACGCCCAACCCGGAAGTAACTCCGCCTCTCCCTGTCCACTGTCGAGCAGTCGGCAAGAAGATGGATTGGAGTTTCTCCGCATTCCCACAGTTCCTGCATAGGGGAGAGTTTACTATGCCCATGCGATGCAGGTGTTTGTTCAGTGCGCAGTGACCGGTTAAGATTCCTGTGAGTAACCTCAACCTGACCCTGCTCATGGAAACTGCCTTTGCGCAGTTCATCATCATACGGGCGAATCCCGAGAGTTTCCAGGTGTATCATGCCGGCAAGTGCATTCCAGTAGGAGCAATGCTAACAGCGAGTTCAGATCTGACAAAGGCTTTGATGCTGCCATAGGAGTTCCCACATGTAGGTTCTGGACTCCACGAGTGGTCTCTCACTGGCGCCTCTAACTAATTTGTCAGCCATTTCGTTACCTCTGATTCCAGAGTGACCTGGCACCCATCTCAGTGTTGTATTGAGACGTTTCGCCAGTTTTGCGAGAGCCTTATGGCAGTGTAGCACTGACATAGGGGCTGTAGTGCCCCTAGGGGCAGCCTGACTGTCAGAGAGAATTTCCACTGCTTCATTAACCTACGGGCAGTTTAAAATGTCTTCCGCGCAGGTCTGGATTGCGATTACTTGGCTTGGAAGATGGACGCGGAGCCCCCTAGGCTGAAGGCTTCACCCTCGGTTTCACCATCTTTCCAAATTCCAATTCCCGTGCCGTTAGGCGTTTTAGAGGCGTCCACAAAACCAGCGAGATACGTCCCGTCTCGGTTTATGGGCGAGAGTTTCGGCAATCTCTCTATTGGAGATGTTTACATTGTATCCCCCACTGAAACTGAAAGTGGGCGGAATCTTGTCCGCCCTCATGGACAGTGGTACTGTCTGCTCTATGTAGGTGAAGATGCTGGTATGATCTCCCGTTCTACCGGAGAGGCCACTGCATCCACTACATTTTGCTCTGTAGGCCCCTAAGACTGCCTCCGACCACAGAACAAGCTGCAGCGGAGGAAGCCCAAGGATCACCTCCATCGCCGGCTAGGCCTCGAAGACATGGATCCAGTGATG
>CM043016.1:159875329-159919952 GCA_023690525.1 Holotrichia oblita
TTCTCTGTATTCAGCAGCAATACTGCACTCGTATAGAATAAAAGCAAACAAAATTATTAGAATCCGCTTTAGAAATATTTCATAAAGTGGAATCGTTCAATAGTATATAAAAAATTGTTTCTCTACAGGACATTCAATATAAAAATGCGTTTTAGTTCATGTCAGATGTCAAATTTCATACTAAATGTTGCTTTATCTAGTTAGCTAGATTACTAAAATTGGAAAGCTATTCCGAAATTAAAAGGAAACGTTTTGGTTTTAGATTACTTTTCACATTATTTGAAATTTAAATAATTTATTCTTTAAGTAAATTATAAAATTGAAGGAAACTATTAAAATATACATTAAAATATCAGAGAATGTGTCTGTAGGTCTAGTAGTATAATAATACTTAATGCAGTGAGGTATTCTTACTATATAATTAATAAAATGTAACAAACGTACTGATGTGGCATAATTTAAATGTTAGCTTTGTTCACCGAGGCGTAACAAAACCTAGACGATATTAAAATTTTATATATGCAAGAACATATTAAAATAAGTAGGATATTTTATCCCAAATTTAAACGTTGAACAAGTATCACAACTGTCAACTATGTAACCACCGCACATAGTTACGTATGTACAGTCTCTTTCTAAAGTAATGTCTCCCCTGCTGATGGATTGATATCAATAATACTTTCCGCTTAGCGTATTATATTCATCGGACATCTTCGGCAAGAAAGAGGCCGTAGGGGATACATTACAGATCGAACGTGTATATAACCTGTGTAATTATAATTTTAAATTTCGATATGTGCATTTACCTGCTAGCGGTAGAATATACGACTTCATTAAACCCTACTTTTATAACTGTGATGGTCAGTTTTCCTAAATATATAATATATAACGTGTACTTTCAGTTATTGTTAGTTTTCCAGGCTGTTATTAGAGACAATTTTTAATGCATATTATAACAACCTACTTATTTGAATATTAAAATAATACTTATTTTATTGAAGCATACATGTTTATTGATGGACAAATCTCACAAGAAATCCGTCCCAACAAGGATCCCTTTCAAAGTAAAAACAAATAACTGATATACGGCGTTATTGGTGGGAACGGCCTATTAAAAGTATTATACAAACGAAACGGGATTTTGAAACCAAATTTTGTGGTCGGATATGGTTGAATATGAAGTATTACGTGAAAATATTTTTGTATAAAAATATTGAACAACTTCAACTTCGATATTTTAAATAGCATGCTATAAATGTAATTAGAAATTCAGCTTCTAAGATACATTTTACACATATTTCATGTATCCCATGCTATACCTAAATATGATACCATTCCTTTTTAGTTATTCGCAATTAAATACAAAAGTGACAGATACCGATCTTACTTTATAGTGATATTACGTCACGTAGGAGCAGAAGAGACAAATGAAATTTTGCATACACACAGCTGATATCGTGTAGTTATACAGAGTTTGAAGTTCTTCTCTGTAATATTATACAGAGTGTTTAAAAACAGTTGCTTACAAAAACCTTCAAAATTAGGAAAGTCCCTTTTTTTTAATGCAACGGTATATATTTTCTTAGATATTCTGATTTTACAAAAGATTACTTTTAATCTATATTAGGTGTTCCTATATCTAAATGGAAGGTGAATAAGTTCTAACGATTTAATTAGCCTCCGTATCTAAAATGCTCAGATACGTGAATTTACGGAAGCAAGGGTGCTTAGCTTATTTGTTTTACATACTTACTACTTATTTTGACGTCTGTAATTTTGGTTAGTCCTTCTCGCATAACAGAGAAATATATCTGCACCGGTATAATAATTATCATGCCCAATACGAGAATGTATTTTACAACAATAAGAATAGTATATTAAAGTATGAGTGGACAATAGGGTCATTAAAACATGCCCGATTTTTCAAGCACGACAGTGAAGCCGGAGTGCTTGAAATATAGCAAGTGCAGAATTTACTCTTTCATATAATATCAATTGCACATTTCACGTTCCTTTAAAGTAAGAGTTTTTTCGTTAAAATTATTACAAAATATCTCATTACAGTTTTTGGCACATTTATTAATAAGTTTTTATTTATAAAATGTTGTTTTGACAGATCAATTAGTTGACATTCATACTTCACTTATTTTTGAATTGTTGACGTTGCCCCTAGTAACTTTAAAACACGCGCATGTTTTAATGATCGATTTACGCGCGCGTTTGCATGTTTTAAACAAGCAAAATGGTTTACCAATAGAAAAATTATTGTATTTGTTACAAAACAAATTATAATCTTAGTATTTCTTGTAATTTTTATTTTACCTGTGATAACATACATATTGTTGTAGCTTCTGTACAATACGTTTCTCTCAGTGTAAAAAATTTAGATTATCTAAGAATTTTCCCAAAAAATTCATAATACAAATATAGCAATATACCGAGTTCACGATATTTTTGCAATAATTTTGCCCACGAAGATTTTCCCAAACATTATGAACACCCTCTTGAAGATTGGCGAGCGCTCATACATTTACCGAGTCTACAAGATTTTTCTAATATGTAATTAACATATACAGGGTGTGCCAATTATCTGAATTCGGTCTATTATATCTTACCTATTAGTTTAATTAAAAAATGATTTAAGTAAAAGTTGTTCGGGATCAACTGCTCTATATCGTAAAATTATTTTAGTGTATACAGAGTGTTCAGTTTTGGCTGAGCGTTATAAAATTTTCTTTTTTAAATGGAACAACCTATATATTATGACATTTTCAGATTCCCCGTTGTAAATTAAGATAGTTTTGTCTGACAAATCTAGTACTAAAAGTTAACCGTTTCCGAGGTATTTCAATTTTAAGAGAAAAAGATCATTTTCATGGTTGTCTTTGAAAATTAATTCCGTCTGTACTCATATTTGTTTTGCAACGATTCTTTGGCATAATTATGACATTACCTTAAGTTAAACAATCCATGCCAAATATCTTCACTATAGGATACAGGGTGTGTCGAAATTGAAAATTAATCGTTGCATTTTTAATACGGTAAAACTCGTTTTTTTCAAATGGAACATTTCTATTAAAAATTGTATAATACCAGAAGAAATATTCATTATTAATCATAATACGTATACCTAGAAATTTAAATGAATAGAACGATTGACAACCAGATTAGTGGACTTAACTGAGGCGCGTTAAGTACAAACTACATTTACGCAAAAAAACTGTTACTATGGATGAAAATGAAGTACGGGTTTTGCAGACAGTAGTAGAACACCCCAATATCAGCCTACGAACAATGTGTAGAGATTTAGATATTAGTGTAAGTTCTTTACAAAGGATATTGAAACAGAATAAATATCATCCGTATAAAATGCAACTGCATCAGAAGCTGTTACCTTTAGATCATAATAGGCGAATACAATTTTGCAGAACGGTAATGGCAAAAATGAACGAAGACCGGAATTTTTGAATAATGTGCTATGGACAGATGAATCTAATTTCCACAATAATGGTTATGTAAACAGACACAACACACATTACGGAGACATGAATACACACATAATTTATAAAATTCGTCGCCAAAACAGATGGTCACTTAACGTGTGGGGTGGTATCATTGGTAATACTGTCGTTGGTCCACATTTCTTCGACGGACCTTTACGAGGTGCAAGATACAGACATTTTTTGCTCAACGAACTTGGAAATTTGCTAGAAGATGTACCACTTCTTACTAGAAGAAATATGTGGTTCCAACACGACGGTACTCCCTGCCATAATCATGTGTTGGTACGACAATTATTAACATAAATATACGGCAATAAATTGATTGGAAGGGGTGGAACTATTGCTTGGCCAGCTAGATCTCCCGATCTTACTCCTTTAGATTTCTTTCTTTGGGGACATATAAAAAATATTGTCTATCAAGAAATACCAACTACTGTTGCTAACATGAAAGAAAGAATTATCGCCGCTTTGAGATAAGTAAATCCGGAAACACTTTTACGTGTTAAATTGTCATTTCGGCAGCGGTTAGAGCTGTGTATAAACAATGAAGGTGGCCATTTCGAAGACATTTTATAACCCTTCTATACTTATGTTTATAATAGATATTTGTATTTACAACCCTTTTTTATTTTTGGTAAAAATTTTGTTTGTACTTAATAAGCCTTTACTTTTCTATTTCTGTTTTTATTAAAGTAGACATCGTTTTATATCTTCCTATTAGTAGAGTTGGCACAGCACTGTTGACTTCATCTTACCAATATCAATAAATGTTTATGTATTTTATAGTAAATTACCTATATCTCAAAAAGTATTAACTTTAGCTATAGGGAATGTTATAAGCGATTGAAAAGGAACTTGAAGCACTATTAAATGGCATAAAAATATACAGGGTGTTCCATTTGAAAAAAACGAGTTTTACCGTATTAAAAATGCAACGATTAATTTTCAATTTCGAAACACCCTGTATGTTATAGTGAAGATATTTGGCATGGATTGTTTAACTTAAGGTAATGTCATAATTATGCCAAAGAATCGTTGCAAAACAAATATGAGTACAGACGGAATTAATTTTCAAAGACAACCATGAAAATGATCATTTTCTCTTAAAATTGAAATATCTCGGAAACGGTTAATTTTTAGTACTAGGTTTGTCAGACAAAACTATCTTAATTTACAACGGGGAATCTGAAAATGTCATAATATATAGGTTGTTCCGTTTAAAAAAAGAAAATTTTATAACGCTCAGCCAAAACTGAACACTCTGTATACACTAAAATAATTTTGCGATATAGAGCAGTTGATCCCGAACAACTTTTACTTACTTTTTTAATTAAACTAATAGGTAAGATATCATAGACCGAATTCAGATAATTGACACACCCTGTATGTATATCTATTAAAGAAAGTGTTATTTTGTCTAGTGTATTATGTTTCCCTACTATAATCAACAGTAAATTCAATTGTTTATTAAAATCTCACATTAGGTTCCACCACCTTAAACAGAGAAGAAACCGATTTGATCCGATTTATTTAATCCACTTATAATTAAACACAGAAAATGTTTGAAAATTTAAATTAACCAATATGTAAATCTAATACTTAGGTATATATTCAATGATTTTAAAGATTAAGCACTACTATGTTATAAAATTATATTTTATAATGACAACTACACAACTAGGCATTAATGTAAGCAGGTTTATTGTCTAACTGCGTTATCATCTATCTACTCTATTTAAAACCATAATTACAAAATATTGCATTTTGTAATTAGAAATAGATTAACGATGTACCAGACTCTTCGAAACGACACTATTAAAGGGATAATAATGGAGTTTCAATATATCAGTTATTTGTTTTCTATAAAAAAAGATCTTTGTTGGGACGGATTTCTTGTAAGATTTATCAATAAAGGTGTATACCTCAATATAATGAATATTATTTTAATATTCTAATACGTATGTTGTTGTAATATACATTAAAATGTGTCTCTAATAAAAGTCTGAAAAACTAACAATAACTAAAAGTATACGTTATATATTACAATTAATATATGTATTTTCTGACCTTTATATACATATTTAGGAAAACTGACCATCACAGGTATAAAAGTAGGGTTTAATAAAGTCCTATATTTTACCGCTGGCAGGTAAATACTCATATCGAGATTTAAAATTATAATTACACAGGTAATATACATGTTCGAACTGTATCGTATCCCCTGTGGCCTCTTTCTTAGCCGAAGATATCCGATGAATACAATACCCTAAGTGGAAGGTATTATTGATATGAACCCGATGGCTGGGGGATACATTACTTTTAAAAGAGACTGTACATACGATATTTGTTCTGACTGTTAAAATATTCGTTTACGAACCCATACAATAACTATAAAAGTAGCAGAAAACCCATGTTCACGTATAAAAGGCAAAATTTCGCATAATACTTGAGTGTTTTTGACCACGTTATAACTAATTAACTAAATGTGTTTCAAAACACCGAACATATTCCATTAAATATGAGTTTGCTTTATTGTGAATAAATGATTTTAACATACACACAATACCCTTAGCAATTATAAGTTGTTGCGCGTTTTACATACAGGAATATCGGAACACCTAAGTATTTTTGAAATCGTATACATTTTCAATGTATTGGTTTTGAACACGTTATCATTAAAACATATTTCTAATCTACATGTTGCTCGCGTTATTGTATTTAACTTAATTTTTCTAACGGAATATCATATACCTATATGTTTACACTTTTTAAATCCTTGTCAGATTTTAAAGTGCTTTTTCATATAAAATTGTACCTCAACTTACACGATTCTTGAGATACTTACTCTCTTTGTAATCCTTACGAAATATGTCAAGGAAAACACATTTTTTGGACCGATATTGAAGTAGTCGCTTGATAAGCACAAACAAATATATAGGTATCTAAACAATTGATTCATAATTTGACAACTAAAAAATTCTTATTTTAATGCAAACCCCAAGAAAAATTGTTATCGTTGTCTTGTTATGAAAACTTAAGGACCTGTATTAGGTTATTTGGAAATACTCATAAAGCGCATATTATTTAAAGATTAAAAATTGAAAGTTGAAGCTAATGAATTTTACGTCTGAACTATGAGTTATTAAATTCTAACTAGAACAATAATAATAGAAACTTCTGAGCTGTATTTATTGATTAAATTAAAAAAAAATTTACTCAAACGGCTTTACGAAGTAGCTGTTAAAATTACATGTGTGTGAACTTATCGCTTTCATAAGAAAGTTATCAACAAAAAAAAACATAATATTAAGTCTTTAACGCGTTTCTAAGATAAATTATCTTGTATTACATTTGGACCATTCTAAAAAATGATAAATAAAGAAAAACATAAACATACTGAAACATACACAACTAAGACTAGCAATTACATAGTTCCAAAGTATATAAAGCTTTTACATAACAACATCGTTATATTTTCCGCATGTAATTTAAAAATTGTATTTTGAAAATACTGAAAATATAACGATATTGTTATGTAAAAGCGTTATACCTTATAGATAGGTAATAGGTCATTGTAAATTGTTTTTACCTCAATATGTTTTTTTGATGTATAATTGTAAGAATGGCTCAGAATTTGAAAATTTAAGTCTATTGTTGGAATCTTTGGCTGCCATACCCACATTCCCAACTTAGTGAACTTAACGAGTACAGCCAGTACTTCTTTTCATAAGCAAGGTAGTTCCTGTCATAGGACTAATTTTTCCCCAAAGGACTTTGCGTTCTCTCGTTTCGTATTTAACAACTAAGCAAATCCTAGCATTAATTTTAGTTGTACGTTTCTACAAAATGAATAACATTTATCAATTTTTATATATTTATTTTTATTTTAACAGAAAAGAAGTAGTGATTCCAGGAATGTGCTCTGATTAAATAATCTTCCATTGGTGTAATTGAACTAAAGGCTTAATACCTTAAAATACTTTCGATTCAAGTCTTAAAATAGGTAACTGATAACATTATAACGGTTGGAAATAATGACTGGGACGCTGGATACGCATTTGAGATAAAGACGATACTTTGACAAGGAAAATATAATTCAAAATTTGTGAATTACTGCAACACACGCATATACAATGTATTCATTCTACATTCCTACTTTTGATAATCAATTAAAATTACTCCAGATATTTACTAACATTCTTTGGAAGAAATTGACATTTAATATTAAATGTCAATTTCTTCCACTGAAGAAGTTATTTAACGAAAACATATTATTATACGTTATGGAATAAATTGGTATTTAATTATTTATTGTTTTATTGACCTCTAAGTGGAAATAAATCAGGAATTAAAAGTTATATGATTATGTAGTTTGTATATGGCTAATTGTGTTAAATGGCCTTGTGACAGCACTGTATTGCCATTCATAATGCCGCGCTGCTAATCACTTTGTTCCCAACAGCGAATGATAAATCAATCGACATACAATTCTCCAAGAAAAATATCACTGTCCCCCCGAAATTTAAATCCCGGCTCCTCGCATTCTTCCACAACTCTGTGTAGCCAACTAACTACTACGTCTGTAGACGAATTTTGAACATTAACAATCTATCAAGCTTTGAAACATAGAAATGGTTTTAGAAAAATCAAGAAAAATATCCACTACATGAAAATACATACGAATAGATCATACATAAGGCGATCTTTACTTGCTACGTTATTGGTATTAATTCCTTCCTTATAAAATATCAGTACCTATAAAATAAAGTTTTTACAGTTTCTGTTGAAGAACCATAGTATGAAATCTATTGAATTATGATGCAAATAAATCAGTAGGTAGCCCTAAATACTGACACTAAATAAGCGAAACCATCGATGTCATGGCAAAGGCACCACCTAAACGCACTTATTTCATTTTTAGTTTAGTTCTGTTCATCAATATGAAACAGTTAATACCCAAAACCGGTTCTTTAAATATTTATAAAAGAGTTACACTGTCTGTCCCCAGATTGAGTTTACAATAGGTATGATTGACAAAAATTTTCGAATTGGAATTTCATATTTTGGGATACCGTCCTGCTTGGTCTGAAACTTATTTTTAGTTAACTTTCTGTTTTTTAAGGTCAAGTGGGCCTCTACAGTTGAGCAAACACTATTTTAATTCTAGATAAACCAAATTTTCCGTTCACAGTAAGTCAAAGTATTACTAAGAAAAGTTGTTCAGGATGAAAAGTTATGGCTTTATGCAAATTTTTAGTATGATGACTTTGATAAAATCCACTATTGGTCAGTATTGCAATTGCGTCTACTTCATTTTCAACTTTGTTTTGTATCAACTTTGTGTCAGCTTAACTTTAAAAAACGAATCTGAAATTGAAACTACAATCATACCTTGACATGATGGGGTAATGGTTACAAAAACAAAAAAACATAAGACCTCTTTAATTAAGTTATTAAAACAAAAAACAAGTATTAAGTTATTCTATTAACCCTCCACCTTCGTCCCTGGATAATTCAATCCTTCGTCACAGTTCCTTAAAACTATTCCGGATTTCCTGAATTGGTAAGGCAAATATAGCATCTTTTATATCATTTTTTAATACCTCGGTATCGTTGGCTATACTTTCTGCATACACTACTTGTTGGATTACTGGATTTTATCAAAGTAGGCCGATCATTCTGAAAATTTGCATAACTCCATAACTTTCACGCTGAACAACATTTATTAGCAACGCTTTGGCATACTGCGAACGCAAAATGTAGTTTAACTAGAACTAAGATAGTGTTTGCTCATCCGTAAAGGCTTACTTGACTTAAAAAAATAGAAAAATGAACTAAAAATTAGTTTCAGATCATTGAAGTAGAATAGGTAGCGAGACGCCATCAAGTGGTTAAAACTGGTACAGGTTGGCCATATTGGTACTACACTTACATCAAACACGTAGATTATAGTGTATGTTTCATGTATGTTTGCATTAATTGTTTATTGCTGTTATAAGATATAGTAAACTATTAGAAGACATTATGGTTTCTTGTGCTCTACGTAGTTGCAACAGTAGAAACAGCGTTGGCAAGAAGAATTCGTCTAAAATAACTTTTCATAGTGTGTATGATACAAAAACAATGTGCAGGACAATGTGTAGGTACATAAATAAAATATTTCATATTGAGTGTTTATATTATCAAATTATGACATTTATGGGCCTTGAGATATTCAATGTTAACAAAGAGCATAAAATGGGCTTTAGCTTCAACAACTAAACACAGCACAAAACAGATCCGTGCAACTGCAAGATCGTTTTTAAAAAAGAAAGATTGATTGAAAGATTTTGGAATATCATGACCAGATATGAAACGATTCAATAGATTAGATCATATAATCATGTATTAGATATACCACAAATACGCACTCATGTAGCTATACTTAAAAAATATATATTTGCAAGGCGTATGCAAAAAATTTGAAAAAATAATTAGAAGTAATGCATTGCACTATGAATTTAAATGAATATTTCGAAATTTACTGGAAATATTACAATAATAAAACTGTAACTTACAATTGAACACCACCAACCTGAAAATTCGGGTTTTGATTATAGTTTACAAAGTGAAGAGATGCCTCGATATAAGTAATCCAATGTCCAATGTCCGAATACAGCTACCTCGAAACATTTACAATGTTTTAAATTTTTGTAAATATATTTTTTATAGCAGAATTTGAGTTGTTCTGCATTCCTAAATAATAACTTACGTAATTGTTGAAAATATATGCAATACTTTAAATCATGGTGTAAATGTAAAAACTACTCTTATAAAATTCCTATATCTAACAGTCTATAGATTTAATCAAAATCTTAAGTTATCGCTGCAATCTTAGAGTCTTATTCTCTTGAAAAATAATGTTGACTTACTCGTGAAAGGGAGCAATGTTTATTTACTATTTCCGCATTTCTTAAAAAAAATAATTCCTACAGATTATGCAAACGTCTTCAAAGACTACAAACTTTATTTGACTAATACACTACAATATACAATTGAGCACCCAAAAAACCTAACTACTATTTCACTTAAAACTGTACCTAATTACAAAGCCCTCACTGTACTTATACATCTAATCGCGAAAAAATAAATTCTTTTGTTCTACAATAAGTAGTAGACCGCGCCAACTGTTGGTTGGATTAGCAGATATCGTTTAAATTTTTGAAAGAACTAATAATATGAAACAAATGCCCAGTATTAATTTAAAATAGCGAAATGCACTTTCTAATATAAAGATAATAATTTACTTGGCACTTAGTAGTACTTTATATAACTGTGTCTACTTAACATTAGATTACATGCAATTCTATAAAACAGTCTCAAACTTTGGCCAAGTACCCTAAAAGCGTCGAATATAAACCTCGATTGCTTTTCAATACTTTACAGTTCTGAATAAAAAAAATCATAATATACTTCACACAAAAAACTTTGTTTACCGCAATAACTTACCTCAAATTTAATCGCAGTGTACTGTAAAGTTTTCCGTCGAACTGAAAAGGAAAAACATATCAAAAATTCCATTGTAGCGCACAGTACTATTTCATGATCTTTCATTTCGCGAACTGGTGGTAATTTCTATACTTACTTGACGAATATATTCAATGAATTTGTCACCGACCAGTGTCTACACATCATGGTGTAAAAAGCACAACTGACGCTGTAGGCGCCAAAGGAAAATCGACGTCTATAAAAGACGCGCGCAACTTTCAACCAACCACCGAACGCATCGTGTAATAATAAGTTTTGAACTTTTGTTAGTCTTTGATACCGTCGATCAAAAATTTTCCAGTAAATGTGTAGATGATTAAATTAGTTAATTAAAATTAAATACTATTTGAATGGCAAGTATCGACACTTAAGTAGTTCAGATTTGGTAAATACTTCTTTGTTTTCAAACTTTTCCCACACACTTTAAACGTCTGCTATCTATCGGAGCGTCTGTCCGCGTTTAATATTACAAAAGAAAAATACATACCTGACTACTTCTCAAAACAATATAAAAATGTATTCCGTGAACGTATTCTTCAACTTTATCTATGAGTATACGTATGTACATTTTACATTCCTGTGAAAACTGCTTTTGTAGTAATGGTCAGGGAACTGACGGACCGAATACTACAATAATTGGACAGTTATTCTGAATTATTTATAAATCAGAAAATGCCTCAATATAAAAAATTATTACCATTAAATTTCAGACTATAAAAAAATAGTTATTGGACAGATTTTTATAGTAGTTGGACAACTGAAATACTATTTCTTTGTGAAATTTTGATTAAAGATGCTACGGGAGAGAATATTGAGAAACACTGTTAAAAAACCTTCCATTATCTGACTCCTCAACTATCGATGCTACTACGTGATGGTATCGGAGTCGATATTGTGGGTATTGTTCATCTTCAGATAAATCTCTTTTATTTCGTTTGTGGTTGATTCGGGACCCAATATTTCAATTGTTGTAACATTATTGAGTTCTTGTTCAGAATTGTTTATTAGACACTCGTATTTGTTGAAGATGTCTGTAAATGCAATATAATTTCCACAGATTGCCACCTCCATTAATTTTCTCGGTTCTCTTGAATTTCTTTATGAGATTTGCTCCAGAAACTTCGACATAATATGTAATAGTTTTTTTTTGATTTAGTGTAGTGTCCATGATGATTTACACTAGCAGTTAGTGACCCACGTAGTTTCAATCAATTAATTTGAATCGATTACTATTGTGTAATAGTTTAGTGTTGTCTCCTTTCATGTATTGCTCAACAGTGTGGTCCGTGCATAGATGCTAACGATAAAAAAGAGTCCAAAGGTACACAACTCTTGTTTAGGGTTTGCTTTGAATATAAGAAAGTATGATCATATATCATACACCTTAACGCTTTGTAAATAGCTGAACATGCGAAATCTTAAAGCTGCTTGCATGCATCATATTATTATCGTTACTAAAATTCCCTGTTACTTCTATCAAAAGATATCATTTCGCACAGATGTTCATAATATTAATATTAGATCTCACAAACTAATTACACCACCAATACACAAAACTTCCCTGTATGAACGATCTTTTTCTTACAACGTATTCAGAATTTATTACGTTGCTCCATCTCTACGCCAACGCATATACAATATGAAGCAAATTGCAGGAGAAACTTTTATCTATTTTTTTAGTATATCTGGTACACAGGCTCAGAGTATTACTTTTCACTTTGCTATATCCATATCCATGTCTATAGATCTATTACGCATGCTTCATGTTTATAAAATTCAATTCATTACAGAATTTAGAGTAAGGTTAGCTTAGGCATAGTTGTTTATTCATTAGTTCTTAGGTATACAAGGTTAAGTAAGAGATTAGCGTTGAATTCTTTCCTCGCTAAACTTTACCTTGAGATTTTTTCGTATTTGGTTGTTTTAATGTAGAACTGAATACTTTGTATTAAACAAAAAATAAATTATTGTTATTATTTAATACTATCGACGATTTTTTTCAATGTTGGAGCAATATTAACTTTGTGCTGTAGTGTGGAAGAAGCTGTAACAGCTTCTTCCACATTCTCCAAATAAAACTGCTACAGGGTACAGTATTCTTCTAGGATTGGAGTAAAAAAGCTCTATCTGACGTGAGATACACAGAATACTCAACTCATACGACTTGAGACTTATAACCCTCCCCAGAAAAAGTTACAAGAAAAGTCACTCTCTTCCTTAGAAAATACAAATGAAAGACATTATCAATGTACTCGTACAATATGTAATTGGTGTAAAAGTTTTTGCACTAGCAAAGAAGACAAACATGAGTGTTATATTTTTTTGAGGATCCTGCAAAATATGAAAATTTTAGATTGTTAAGTCAATTATAAAAACTGTGTGGGCTAGTGGAATCAACGGCAACTTAGCTTTCATTTCAAATCAAAGAAAGCACAATAATTTATACAATATTGTTTTCACTACCTACAGTTAGAAAATGTCTCCGTTTTTAAAAAAATACTTCAGTAAAAATCAAGTTTGCCTATCAATCAATAAAGAAGAATATGTGACAGGGTATTTTATTAAAGAAAAAGATTTGCGATTTATATTATTGCTGCGGAGCCTCTTTTGGGAATATGAAACGCCAATAAAATACTGTATCTAAAGCACTATCTTTTAAATAATGTCAATTCACTTTTACTGGCTTTCTATCCGCACGCCACTCACGGTTGTATGTATGTATATATACGCTAGACTTGATAAATACTTAGGTTCTATTTCCACAAATAAAGCAGATTCTGGCTCGAAAGTAGAATGTCGATGCCGAAACTGAGCCTTTTCCGTTAGAAAACATCACCCAAAATTTCATTAAAATCGCACGAGCGAAGAGCTAAAGCATTAAGTATAAATAAAACTATGATAACTATTTCTTGTCAAAATCTCTTATATATGTATTTATGACAGGCACCACTATGATATACAATGTGGGTAAAAGCAGTTTGTACATCGTTTTCAAGCCACCAAATTTTTACCCATCGAACACATTAAACAAATTGAGAAAGTCACAATAGTGATTGTGTGTGTGTGTGTGGTTATTGTTAACAATAATATGCTGCGCTCGATTTCTTGTATTTCCAAGAACACT
Organism: Holotrichia oblita; assembly: GCA_023690525.1. NCBI lineage: Eukaryota > Metazoa > Arthropoda > Insecta > Coleoptera > Scarabaeidae > Holotrichia > Holotrichia oblita. The sequence continues at coordinate 159,889,484 of CM043016.1, forward strand.
AATTAACGACGGCTTAATAAAACATGCTCCTCCGGAATCAATAGTTATAAATGGACTTACTTTCAAATCTTTGTCGAGTAGATGAGGGATTGGTTGGTCAAGTTAGACCTATCATTGTTTAACTTGCGATGCCCAGAAGAGCCATATATCATTAAATGCTTACCACATAGCTAGAGAAAATTCAATCGATATACTCTCCGTTCCTCGTCACATTTCCCATCGAACCGAGCCACTTGAATTTACTTTCTTTGCCCCACTCAAAGCAGCATACAATAATCAATGTCCCTACTATTGGATGAAGACCAACCAAAATGGCATTGGTTGCCAAAAAAGCGAAAATGGTTTCCATAATGTTGGGATATATTCGTATCTACAGCATCACATCCACAGCGCAACTTTAAATTCAATTCTCAACTGGAAATTCCTGAAGAAATCATTATCAAGTAACGACATGTTTCTTTTATCATTGGAATTTAATGATATTAAATAGAAATGTTTGGAAGATACATATAAGCGCAAACGCACGATGCCCTGAGATCGTATGAATGACGTAGCTGTACGTCGTATACATGAACGCTAAAGAAATACTAGAAGTTTCTGCAAAAAATATAAATGAAAATTAGCTTCAGATTATTTTTGACGTAACTTAAGCTTAATTAAATATACTTTACGTATGTTAGGTATATTTGCTTTGTGTCTTATATAATAATTTTTATTTAAATGAATGTATAGATCTTAGCCGTACGTATACGAAAATGATAATTAAAATTAATTAATAATCACTGTCATTCATCGCCATGCAACGACGCGTTTCGATTTTATATACTTAATACACGATGTTGGATATATACATATGTATATGAGTTTTCACAAATTATTGTCATTCTCGCAAAGGCAACCTGACGAGATTTATAAAATCGAAACGCTTCGTTGCATGATGATGAATGACAGTGATTATTAATTAATTTTAATTATCTTTTTCAACAATAGCCGGCACTATCAAGATTTCTCTTCAATTTAATAATTTTTATGGGATCTTGCAAATATCCAAGTCGTCTCACACTGAATTCTTAAAAGTTGAACTTTTAATTTTTAGAGTCTTACTTGTAACTTGATATATCCCACCTTGCCATTCATTATAACTTGTCACATAAACGTCCTGATGAGTCATGATACATCGAAACGCGTCGATGCAGAGTGGTATATTCAGTGAACGTAACTTTGTCATCACTTATACCTAGGTATGTACATACTTACATACAGCCACAGCCACAATAAGTACTCTTTACTATGATTGTCAACACAAATGGTGTTCCTTATGCTGCCACTCTTACTATGCTTGAAAATATACATATCCCTATACAATCCGCAAATATCTAATTTACATAATTCTGCGGGCAATATATGTATGTACACATTTTCCCCTAAATTGCTCACTGTAAGGTATCCTATACAATGTAAAAGATATTTACTAAATCATACAAAGGCACCTGCAGATTTCGAGCATATAAATAGCTTACTTAGATACATATTTGCTCGTGATGGCGATGCACAGATTTTTTATGCTACTGTACTTACAAAAAACGATCGAGAAATAATGCGTATAGAATTTAAAAAGTTCTGCACAACTATTTTAATTAGAAAAGTTCACAAACTCGTTTACCACAACCAGTATGAGACACTTCGGAAAATTCTGTCCATGAACGCAGCAAATAGACGTTAGTAGATATATTGGCTTTTTTTTATAAGTAATTTCGTTAAGCCTCCTACTGCTGTAGCAAATGAAAATGCCCGCAAACCGCTGCGACGTGTTACATCTGACATCCAAGTTATACAAAATTTGTATACCGAATTGTGAGCGCTATCTGACTATGTACTAACGACGTCACTAGTAATAATCTGCTTCATTATTATTGATAAACCTTTTTTTGTATACATTGATTTCATTCTAATCTTTAACGATCTGGTAGTAACCGTGATTTATTTTTCTTTGACAAAACCTTATTATGGTATGCATCGTGTATAAAGGAACATGACACATACAGTTACCCAGTTGCTTACAAGAGAACCCCGAAAGTATAAAATCCTGAATTCGATTAAACTTTACAGACGTTACATTACTGTTTTACCTTACCAGTAAGAATAACCTAATTCTTTTCGGCAGAATCGCTTTGTTTCAGATTAGAGCTCCATCAAAAATGTGCGCTGTTTTCAAATTTTTATTTCTTTTTTGTTCGATTATTATCGACAGGACATTTGCAATGTTTGCATTAAGTTTATATTCAATAATGCACGATGGAGTCTAATCACGAAAGCTTTAGAAATTCATAAACTGTAAAAGAATACTCATTAGTAAGGAAACTCGATGTTTCCTTACTAATGTGAGAGGCTTCTTGAGGAGTAAAAAATGGGTAGGGGATACTAGATGGTCACTCGATATGTCTATTTCATCTGCAATTTCTTAAATCCTTCAAAATATTTCTTTAAGTTTAAAACATATTTTAATCGCTTCTTAATATGTAAAAAATAATAATTTTGTAGAAATTCAAATTACTTTTCACATAAAATAATGTTCATTACACTAAATCAAAAGAAATTGTTGTGATAAATAGTTCGAAAGAACTATACACAAGAAATTATGTAAAAAATGTTGTATTTTACATCAAAAATAGAAAGCAACTTTGTTTACTATTGCATATGTTGAAAAGTGGTTTCTATTTTTAAGGTAAAATTGCCTATTTACCTAGGAGGAAATTATTATTAGTATTATTATTATTTATTGAGGGGAAGTATCGATCGTACTACGTTAGGGAGGCAATGTCGTTGAAAAACATCGGGTATGCGGTCTGTACAGAACGAAAGTAAACTCTTTGTGTAAATTCTCAAGCTTTCGTTCTTTATTAAGAACATTTTCAGGAGAAACTATAAAGTAAACAAAAAGGAAAATTGAAACAATATGTCTAATAATTAATGGAAAGAAATATAACTTACAAACGTGAGTTAATTAAAGAGGGAGCGCCTGAATCCGGAAACACATCACAGTAGGATGTATAATTAACATTAAATTAATATTATCAGAAAAATGATTGTAATTTAAAATATTGTTAAAATGTGTATTAAAATCACAAATGTTAACACCAATAGTAAACTGTGTGTAATTTGTTAAAATATTTGCTACAAATAAAAACCAATATACATATGCTGTTCGTGTACGTAGGTGTTCGAAAGTAAAATTAAGCATGCAATTGTATAAAGATCAAGGCGGAGAATGTAAGATGTTACACTAAATGTCACTGAGATGGTTGACATCAATTTTGAAATTAACAGTATGTGGTTCTTTATTTATGTGGTACATTTCGACAAAAAGTCTATTTACATATCTGTTCTCAATATCTAAGATCTTAACATTATCAAAATCAAATTGTTGATTATGTTCTTTAGAATGATTAAGTGCACAAGCTCGTTTTTCCTATTCTGCAATCACTTTTGTGCTGACTGATTCTATGTTTTAACCATTGACTGGTCTGTCCTATATAAGATTTTTGGCAGCCAGTACAAGGAATGCTATAGACGGTGTTGATGTTGAAAGCAAATGGAGTACTCTCTTTTATCCTGGTGAAAACATTTCTGATAGAGTTGGAATTGTATTTGCCGATACAAATGTTAGGACAAGATGTAAGTAATTTAACAACATTAGATTAGATTTTTTACGTAGGGTAATCTTTTGTATTTTAGGTCGGTGTTGTCCTCGACGACGTCCTTATTATTATTATTATTAAACGGGTCGGCAGTCGCAGCGTACACGCTCAATAGACCTATTCCAACGATATTTCAAATTAGTAATGCCTTTCTTGTAGGTCGATGAATCCAAGTCGTCGAAATAGATATTTACAGCAGTGATTACCTCGGAATTAGAGAAAAATTTCTTACTACTGAACCATTCGTTCAGGTTTGAAAAGAGATGATAATCGCTGGGAGCTAAATCTGAAAAATAGGGTGAGTGAGGCACTAATTCGAATCTCGTTATCCTAATAGAAAAGCATTTTTTTCCTTGCCAAATAACACAATTTCTCTTTGATTTTGTCACTTAAGTGTTGCAACATATTGGCATAATATTCCTCATTTATTACTTTCCTCTTTTCTAAGTAATTAATCGAAATAATTCCGTAATAAAATGTAATTGCCATAACATTTCCTACTGACAAAACCGGTTCTGCCTTCTTTGGTGCTGCAGAATGTCCATTACTTGGATTATTCTTTTGGTTTCGGGAATCTAAGAGTGAACGTAGGTTTCATCGATGGTAATTATACGACCACGCTTAAATTTGCAATTTTTTGGAATTTGATTTCGGTTGGTGTTAAGCTTTTCATCTGAAAATACTTTATCACTGCTCTCAACTCAGTTTTTTCATTATTATTTATTTCATTTCCAATCAACGTTAGGTAGGTACCATATGTTACACATTTTCAAATTCAACAAATATATTCCATACTGTATATACACACTGTATATATATGACCTATCTCCACAAGGATGGATTCTAGACACTTAAGAATCACTAAACTTCATACTTTAAACACTAGGTTTGTTGGTTTGAAAGTTATATCTCTGAAAGAGTAGGATTTCTTACAGAACTACTGTTGTACTGCCACACAGTATGGTTCTACAAAAGAAAGCTTCCTAACGTCCAGGGGGTTACTATCGCCAGCCGAAAAGACTTTAGCATTGATCAGAGAAATGTAGAAGACAATGCTGATGTTTGTGAATGATTATTAACATTTTAGTTTATGGTTAGTGATCTGTTAGTTCATGTTTAAATAGTGAAAAATAATATGCATTTAATTCTTGTAGTCTTTTACTACATTGACTAAACTAAGCGCAGAAGTAAGTTAAGTTCTAATCGAAAAACACTTTCTGGTTGTATTCTACTGTTTTGAGGCTACATCTAATATTAATTCTTAATTCTATACTCATGTTTGCTATTGGATTACTATAAATACATATGTGGGGTCTAAGGGCAATCTTAACTAATTTTTTACCATACACTTATAGCAGAGTATGTTAATTATACTGTGTTGTATTCCTTATAAAATAAAACTCATTAATTTACAGTCGTCTTCCGATCAGTGCCAACAATTTAGCGGTCTGATCGTCCGTATGTACAGATATCAAACGCATGAAGAAGTACGTTGATAGCTAAATGGAAAATCTTCTGTTAAGAAATTATAAAGACTATATTACTAAATTTATGTGTGCTAAATCTGCTCAGCGCCTGTATTGGAAGTGCTCACTAAACATAAAGTTTAATTTTGTATAATTATTGTTTGATGACTTTTATTTCTACGTTTATAATTGGATTTGCTAGCATGTTTTCTAATTGATTGTTTCTAACCGTTTCCGTTATATAAAAAATTAGAATTATTAGCGTCAAGCAACCGGGATCAGAAAATATTATCCACGACAGTTTAGTGTTGACAATCACTAAACTACTACTACTAAAACGTAAAATGGAAAACTTTCTAAAAAAATTTTAAATCACACGATTGTGTAGAAGTTGCCCAAAACATGCTGCAAATGCGTAATACAAGCATAGTAGAAATGTAACATATTTAGTCAAAATCACCTATTAAAATTGAAACGCCAACTAACAAACTATAAATTTAATTTATCTGAATGCTAACTATAAGCGTAAAGAAAAGAAATATTCTCTGAGAAACGTTGTCGACATGAACAGGAAAGATAAAAATATACATACACACACCAATCCTAATGACGGTTCTAGTATTGCAAATCTTTTAATTCCTGATTTATTCCCACTTAGAGGTCAATAAAACAATAAATAATTAAATACCAATTTATTCCATAACATATAATAATATGTTTTCGTTAAATAACTTCTTCAGTGGAAGAAATTGACATTTAATATGTGTCAAATTACTAATAATATAAATATAAATTGCCATGCCTATCAACAAAATTATCTAAAAAACAAACAATTCATTGATATATCGAATTTTAATTATATTCACAAGTAATAATGAAGGAATAGTGATTTAATACAACATTAGAAATTGAAATGATTTGAAATTATTCGTATATCAATCTATTTTTTGTCAAGCTCTAACAATTCTGTTCAGGGACTAGGGAAAAACATGGCAAAAAAAAACCTAGTCAAGAGCTTAAAATTAATAAAATTCAGGCGTGAATTAAATTGTTATATATATATATCAGGTTATACGTTCCTCTCGGAACTGGAACCGCTCAAGAGAGCTCTTCAGACCCCAATCGTTTTTTAAAGCGGTGGGTCACTCCGCTTCTCATTTTCTTCGTACTTTCTATCTATAGGCTGCTATGATTCTTTGCTTCATCCGCGACTTTTTTCCATTCTTTTCTGTCCTTCATCTTGTCTCTCCATCCGGTTACGCCCATCTTTTGTAAATCACTCAGTACTTGATCTTCCCATCTGGTTTTTGGTCTTCCTCTGGGCCTGGAATCTTTCGGTTTCCAATTGATTATCCTTCTTATTATTGTCTCTTTGTTTTTTCTATTTATATGTCCATACCATCTTATTCGTTTTGATTTTATTATTCTTACTATATCTTCTCCGTCTAGGAGTTTCACTATCTCGAAGTTCATCAGTCTTCTATACTGTTCGTCGCCTTCTTTCTTGGGGCCGAATATTTTTCTAATTATTTTTCGCTCAAACACTTTTAACTGTTCTTCTTCCTTATTCGTTAAACACATTGCTTCAGCTGCATAAACTACCACAGGTCTTATTGCAGTTTTATATAGCCTTAATTTCGTCGTCTTGCTTATAATTTTGCTTTTCATGATGTCCCTATATTTGTAATACGCGTTGTAACCAGACTGAATTCTTTGCATAATTTCCATCCGTCTGTCATTTCTATTGTTTATCATGATTCCGAGGTATTTGAAAGCTTTCAATTCTTCATATTCTTCTTCCCCTATTTTGATCTTTAAATGTGTCTCTTCTCTGTTTGTCCTGCTTATTTTCATGTATTTTGTTTTCTGCTGGTTAACCTCTAGTCCTCTTTTTCTTGCTTCATATAATAACTTTGTTGTCGTTTTTTCAAGACTTTTCCTATTCCTCGATATGACCGCGATGTCATCTGCGTATGCTATTATTTGAACAGATTTTGATATTATATTTCCCGTTGCCTTACTTCCTTTTATTGCTCCTTCCATAGCAATATTGAACAATGTCGCTGATGAAATTGTTATATATAACGCTTAAATTATCAATATCCGTTCTAAAATTTACCGCGTTTTCATCTTTTTTAATGTATATCATTTCGTAAATTAATCTTTTTTTATAATTATTTTCCTTTTTTAAAATTTTAGTGTTTTGAAAATCAAAATTATGTCGTCTATCTTTAGAGTGCTTAGATAAAGCAGTTTCAGCGGTGACGTTATGTGTAACAGTGTATTGATGGTTATAAATTCGTTTCTTTAAATATTGTTTGGTTTGTCCGATATAACATTTATTACAATCTTTGCAATCTAATTTATAAACGACATTACTTTGATTACCATGTTTAATGAGTGTTTTTAAATTTGTGAATAAATGTCTATTGTTGGTAGGTATGAAAGTTATGTAAATGTCTGATTTTTTTAATTCGTGTTTTATTGTGTCGCTTAAATTGTTTATATATGGTATAGTGTGGTATATGTTATTATTTGATTTTGTACCTGTGTTATATATTTTATTTATTCTTTTTGTGATTAATTTATTGTAAAACTCTTTAGGATAACTATTTTTTTCTAGTATTGTTTTTACTTTGCTTAAATTTTCTTTTCTAAAATCAGGGTGAGCTAATTTAATAGCCTGATCTACTAAACTGTTAATTACGCTTTTTTTAAAATTTACCGAAGTGTTTGAAAAATAGTTTAAATGCCTACTACTACTAGTGTCTTTAATGTACCAGTTTGTTTTTATTTGTGTGTTATCATGTATTATCTTTACATTTAAAAAGTTTATAGAATTTTGATTTTCTCTTTCAAAAGTAAATTTTAAATATCAAATTTCATGTAATACTATTGTTTATTGACGGAGATACTAAGAGATAATTAGTTAATGACTGTTTTCAAGATTTGGTGAATACTGGCAATAGGAGAATACACCATGTTTTGCGAAAAGCTATTTTGCACCAGATAGCAGTATTGTCATCATCATTCGACAAGAGTGAAAATGTAAAAACTTTCTGCCACTTTTTATCACCCAATTTCAGAGTTTATAATTATAATTTAAGATTATCTTTTATGTTCAGAAAGTAAAATATTATTTTGATAATAACAAGTTGTTTGAAGAAAATATATCGCAATAAATGTAAATACATACCTATCTAAAATTTATCGTAGATCTCATTTGAAACGATTTATATCAAAGCAGTTTTACCTCTTAAAGTAGCGAAAATCGTATTTTATTGCTATATATTATGAATTAATACGCTATTGCAGTACGACATTGTGGTACTTTTGTGCGAACTGGCCCGTGGAATTTTCATAAGTTTCAAGTAATAGTAACCGCTAAATGCTGTTTCGAAATTTCTGTAAGTTAAAGTAATTGCTGCTTCACCTGGTCTATTTACCGATCTGAAAGGTTTATATTTACTCACTAATGATCTTGATTCCTAGAGAATTGTATGAATATTGAAATAGAGAAGATCGCCTCATCACAGGATATAACCGGGATATATTAATAGCATACACGAATAATATACAATAAATGAAGTAGCATTATCTAAACTACATCCACGCATCTCATATCGATTTTCCAAACAGATAGTGGGCGAAATAAATAAAAAAATACGCAACTATTAATAGTACAGGGTTCGGCATAACAATGTTACCATTTTTAGTACTAAATATAGTTTTAAACAAAATATAATGCACTTTAATTCTTATCCTAAATTAATGTATATACATTTGGATTTATTATTTAAAGATAAAATCTTTCAAGTGACAACCGTTTTCTGCAATGCATGCTTGCAAACGCATTTCTCACTCGTTCAATATTTTCAGCATGTCTGACTAATCTTCGACCTGTTCCTTTTTTGTTGCGAACGGACCCTTCCTCTTGCCATTTTCTGATCCATTTGCGAATGGTCAGTCGAGATGGTGCATTCCCTCTTCCGCTGTCTCCAAATTCCAGCCGAAATGCACGTTGCACTGCAGTGATTGACCGCACATTTGCAAATTTTTCAACAACAAAAATTTTCACTTGTAAAGGCCAGCGATCCATTTTGTAAATGTCACTAACTGACATGTCAAATCCAAAGGTATGTTAATCAATTTATGATCATAACAAAAAATGTATTATTCTTTGATTAAAATATATTTAGTATTAAAAATGGTAACATTGTTATGCCGAACCCTGTACACACATAAAAGTACAGTATCTCTTACTTCAATAAATTATTCAATCCTTTAATGAACTGCTTTCACATAGAATTGCTAACAATTTCGCATTGTTATTTTGATAATAAAATATTTTTCTAAAAATTTAGTAATTTAAATAATTAAATTACTTTGTTGATGTGTTCCAGGTGTCATCGTGTAAAAAAGTTGTCACCCGAAGTTCCGCAGGTCCTGCTCTACAAACTCTACATAGAAACCTTCTGGACAAGCTAATGGCATGACCAGCAAAACGTTAAGTCAAACTTATCTAGGCAACAACACCCCCGAAGACTTGAACGCGGGAAACAGTTATCGTGAAAACCTACTCGTACTTTTAGTGATTTACTTTAAAAAGTACATACTTTGTTAACAATCGTTTTCGCATGCAAATACTTCAATGTACCCTTATACTTACAAAAGGAAAATAGTTTCTCTTCTCTTGTAACAGTAAAACTAGCCAACACATTTAAACTGTTTTTGAATAACTGTTGTAAAAATGGGTGTATAGTTACCGGAATCTTTAACTGAAATCATAACTAAAACCAAATTTTTCCACCATGTACAGTTTTAGAGTTATAATCATACATTGTTAGTATATAAATAATGATTGTATTTACAGATTTTGTTAACAAAAATTACAAAAACATTTAAATATACACAAAAAAAATTACTGACATCAAAGTTTTGCAAAAATATTCTTATTTCTTCCTTTTATGTTAGCTGCTGCCTTTTGTAATAAAAAACCAGCAAAAATCTCCCATCATGATGATATCCCTCTTACCCTGATAGGTATTGTCCTTCAATTTCTGCAATATCTTGACGGCATCTATCTCTCTGTTCATCACTCATCATTAATAGGATAGAAATCTAAATATGACTGCAAAAGATAGACTTACATATTCGGCACCCTAAATTTTTATACTTCTCTATGGAACTAGCTACGATATCTTACTATAGTACTTTTTACTCATTTTTTATCATCTTAAACATCTTTGATAAGCTTCCTAATTTGTGGATTAATGAACTTATGTGTAGAGGGACTAGAATTACCAAATAAGAATATAGTTATTAACGGCTCAAATGTTATATTAAATTTTTCAGGAATAATTTTTAGTCCGTAGGTACCATTCTTTTATTCGGTAACATTGCTGAACTGCTCGGCTTTTCCACAGACACAAAAACAACAATATTTGGCAAATCCTGCTTGCAGGCCAAGTAATAAGCAAACAACCTTTTAGGTCATTACAAATTTGCCAAAGATGATTTGAATGTTGAATGAAATTTAATATAGTTAGCTCACTGTCATACGTTTCTTTTTTCTGGCTGTAGAATGAGACAATGGAACTGATGGCTTCGAGTTACCATTATAAAGCAGAACCACGTCGAGAATTGTTTTCGATGAGTCGATAAACAATTGCCATTCTGCAGAGTTATACCCAATACTCATTTCATACAAAAATACATTTACAGAGTACCTACCAGTAACAGAAATTTCTTTCAACTTTATAAAAAGAACTGAATTTTAGCCGCGAACATGGTCGAGGTTATTACAATACATTTTTTTAAAGTTTACATTAATCTGAAAACAGATAAAAATATTATTTTTAAAATGTAACGTACGTAATACCCTATGTTAGAATACAGTTTTGATGTCTATAACAATGCAAAACACTAAAATTTTAGATTGCTAAATCAATAATAAAAATCGTGTCGAGTAATGTAATTAACGCAAACTGAGTTTTAAATTGTTCCTTCTACATTTATGTGGAATTCGTCCTGTTTACTTCTTCCAATTTCTCTCTATTTGTCTCTGCTTTGAGACAAATCTTTGGTACCATTATAACAATAGTACCAGTTTTATATTTCATATTAAAATGTCTTACGCTATTATATTGGGTGTTTAGAAATCGAAATAGACGTTGAACACCTGGTTAAGAGGTTTTATCTCAAATGGAATATCTTTTATGTATATTTTTATGCCAGCTATTGCAGATTTCATATTCCTGCCGATTGCATATTGCATTTCCCTATAACTAAAGATGATATTTTTTGCGTTGCGTGTAATTAATTATTTTTATTCAACTTGCCGCCTAAGTTGTTTAATTTTATATTCAAATTTGGCGTATTTAACATGTAAATAGGACTTCGGTAATGCATTAGGGATAGTACTGTTTCGTTAGACCTGTTGGTGAGTGCCTAACAGACCTATTCCAGATCTCTAAAGCATTGTACCAGTTCCGAAATAAGTGGTACAGAATTTTAAAACCATCACTACCTACTACAAAAACTCCAAATACTTAATATAAAAGTAACATATTACGTAATATGGAATTAAAAAAAAATGTGGTACAGTAGTGGTTATATGTAAAAGCAATTTTTAAGCATTTTACTATTGTAACGTTCCTGACGTAAGTACTTAAGATCGTAGTCACGTCAAAAGTAATTTTACATGTCAATTGGCGTGCGTGAATATATTAACACAGTAATTGTAAGGTACTGAAATATAATACACTTAAATTGTACAAAACAAAGGTTTTTATTATTATTATCGTTTAATTTATCAAATAATATATTAATACATTGTCATTTCTCCATGTGGTTCTATAACATTTATAGTAATCGTCTCGACATAGATGATACTAAATTCCTAGTAAATTCCGGTGTAATTTGCTGCCATGCTTCATGTATATTTTTCTTTAATTCGCCCACATTTCTTGAACGAAAATTGTGTCTGAACTTAATCATTTTCCCCCACTTATTCTCAACGGGATTCAGGTGTAGACACTTTGAACATCGTAGTAGTACCTATCTCCACCCTTTAGTCCCTTTAATCGTCCAAATATTCCCGAACAATATGTGCCCGATGAATTGTGATATAAACGTGATATAGTAATATCAAAATACTTGATAATTGATAGTAAAAATGGAATACTGCACAATGTGATTTAGCCCTGCCTTTAGGCAATAAGAAATAATTGTTATTTGGGTCTGTCCAGAATTTTGTTTCTCTCTGTTTGAGATAAAATGTACTTCGTTTGAAATGTTTCTTTGGTATAAGTTTAACACTTTGTAGTTGTGTTGTATTTAATAAGTTTATCTCAATATATGATTTAATAGCCTTTTACTGTCATTCTTTCATGGCTAATTTAATATCTACTCTCTAGCTCACCTTTCATTAAGAAAATATTAAATATCTCAGTGGTTAATAAAAATGAAAGTACATACAGTGCCCTTCCCTTTCTTAATATATATGATAAGATGAGAAAATAATGCATTTGCATTTTGAATCGCTCTGTACACAGTTTTTACAATATTGGCAAAATATCATTTTGCTATGAAACTGTAACAATATAAAAAAGTCATTCCAGTACAAAGAGAATTTCAAGTTGTTTCGTGTGGAATACACAGGACGTTGAACACGCAATTATTTTCAGACAAAATTGACCATAATTTCTGAAATACTCTGTTTCGTTCACCCTGGCAATATGAAACACTCTGTATATATGAAAATAATTTTAAAATATGTAGCTTAAGACGATCTATGATTTTTCTATATAACATTTTCTGATATCTTTAATATTAATGGATATATTGAGCTTTGACCCACTAATGCCTCAGCCTGTATGTATTTATATTGCGTACAATCTGCTAATCATTTCAACAGTTGATGGTTAGGTGGAGTTAGGTGCGCCATGTTGTTAAACTTGTTTTTTGACGTTAAGAAGTTCTATAGGTTAGAACTCCTACTACTTCTATAGAAATAACATATTTTCAGTATGCATATATTTTAGGTGTTATTTATTTAAAAATATGTGACTTTTCTAATATTTTGTCTAAAGTAAGTGCCCAATATAGAGGTTACGTAAGTGCCCCAGTATGCCAGCTGCTCTGACAGAAAGTCCTGATCGGGCTGAACAAATGCGTAAAGCGCTGAAAGCCCATATATTACGCGAAAGACAACGTAAGAAGCAGGAAAGAGAAGCCGAAGTTGAAGAAGAACGTCTAAGAAAGGAACGAGAAGCAAGAGAACAACAAGATGTCATGACACTAGGAGAGACGAGAGAACAAATTTCACAATTGGAAACAAAGCTAATTCAATTGAAAGAGGAGAAGCACCAGCTGTTTCTCCAACTCAAGAAAGTTTTAAATGAAGATGATAATCGCAGACGGCAGTTAGTCAAAGAATCCAAGTTCGTATATTTGAATTGTTGTGTTGTGATGGTATAAGTACATGAGTAATTGCTTTTAGTGAAATGCTTCCGCTTCAAGCATTACCAGGAAATTTAGTTCATCAGCAGGTATTTGTACCGCAACCATTAGCTCGCGGACCTGTTCCGCAGCAGGCATTTAAAACAGCAGTTAAGCGGCCAAGGAGTCCAAGTCCTCCTCAAACTGTACCTGTTTCAATTTATCATCAAGGATACAATTATAAAGGTCCTGTTGCTAATACAACATATCATTCGTCACCACAAAGTAAGCTTATTATTTATTTTATATGATGTCTTTTTATTTTAATAATTTTTATTGCAAATACACTTGATATATTTCTATTACAGTATAAATTATATTGATTTAAAATACTACAAAAACTAGACTTTTGTAATTGATTCCAATAAGAAGGGAAAGTATTAATAATTCTTTTATTTACAGAAGATGAAATTAGGAGACATGAGTTACACGCAGTTTTACGTGCCAGTGAGTTGTTACCTCACTACATTGCTTACCTTGCTATTAAAATGAATAATTGTGGGTGAAATATTCATGCTTTGCTTATTATATCTCATCTGTTCACACTTCATATGATCTGTGTACTGCAGCCATTATATGTATCATATTAACATACAGATTGTGTATAATATGTAAATAATTACATTATTCTAAGTGGGTATGCAATTCAGCTCGTCACCCAACCTTGAAAGCTCTTAAATTAATTCTTTTCGGTGTCTTCATATCGTCTTGCATGAATTTGCTTCTAACTTTGTTCTGGTGAACTAAATGGTGTTTACGTACTCGCATCATTTCTGTTCGTTACTTTTATGAGTGAGCAGAGGCCATGCTAACGCATGAATGTTTACACATAAAATAATGACAAAAAATATATAATAACGTGTTGAAACAATTACTGTTTTAAGAAGCTTCCATGAAATCACAGCCTGGGTTGCATCTATTAAATATTTGGACCTACTTCATATTTGTATATTTCTTTTATCTCAGAAAATGCTCTTTACTAATTTCGCCTCTTTGTATAAACTGCAGAAATCATGTTTTCATGATGACGTACGTGTTAAATACTCAGCTTTCAAGTCTTAAATTTAAAAAAACGCAAACTTAATAAATTTGTTATAGAACTTGCTGTTTGATGACAAATTTTGGCTCCAAAAATGTTTTCTGCTATTTACTAAACAAAACGACGACTCTATGTTATCTGAGCCGGATTTGGTGACTAACACCTACGCAAAAGTGACAATAATTCCAAATTGCGGTTAATTCAACGATAATGAACTATAACACAAGAAAAAGTAAATAGTATACAATAAATATAGTTCCAACTGTTGAAAGAAATGCTGGGAATAAGATTATGCTAGCATTATATTGCTATGTTTTGTTCAATCGTATAGGTTAATTTGGAATTGAGAAATTTCGTGTAGAGATACTCGTTCATTTCCGGTTATCAGATGTTTTCGTGCAGGTGCTAAATTAGCAAATCAGATCTTTAAAGCTACAAAACTTATCCATGTTACTGTTTTTTTATGCTGACATAAGTATACCGGGTGCGCCATTAGTGTGTTCGCGGAGTTTGGTCTGAAAACTATGAAAGATACGACAATGAAGTTTGTTGTGCATATACAGTACATTACAGTGCTTTTTATTAAATTATTTCGGAATATACAGGGTGTAGCAAATTCCCGCAGCACTATTCAATTTTTTTAATTAAATGGATTGCTATATTTTTTTGTAACTATTTCGATAGCCATCTAAATTACGTTTGCAATGATATATAATTATGTGCACTTCCGATAACTAGTTTAGCCTGTATTGAATTTTTTTCAAAGATTTTACAGATGCAGCGTCTGACATTTTAAGACGTAGATTAAAGATGGGTATCTTGTATCGAATTATTCTTTGGGTATCAATTTGGGGACTAACACTACATGTTTCTAGATGGTATAATATAAAAATATATACAGGGTGTTAAATATATCGTGTAACATTTGCCAAAATTCTAACGCTTCTCTCTCCATTTTTTTAAATGGAACCTATACTTTTTTATATTGCTATCAAATTCCATGCAAAATTACTTTCAAAATAGTACCAATATCGTAATACTTATTTACAATAGTTTCCAAGATATTAAACTTTTGTTAGATATATCTTTAATGCTATTCAATATGCGGGATATGTGCTAGATAGCCATGATTTTCAAACAAAATGTCATAGTTTAACGAAACGTCAAACGTTTGTTGAAAATCTGTACAAGTCGGTTTTTTGTAATTTCTCTTTACTATCATCGCGTTTTTATATTTGTAAAGAATTTTACCACTACTCGCTTGTTGCAATTTGAATTATTTAGTTATTGATTATTTGTTATTACATCTTACTTTTATCCTATTATTAGTTATTTCGTTTTATTCCTGTTATTCTAATGATTTGTATTACGTATCATGTATGTTACTTATATTAGATGTACTCAATAGTGAATAATATTAAAGATATTTCACACATATTTTCGAAAATACTATGAATAAGTATTACGATATTGGTATCATTTTCAAGGTAATTTTACATGGAATTTGGTAACGATATTGAAAAATATTGGTTCTATTTAAAAAAATGAGAAAAAGTGTTGGGGTTTCGCTAACTGTAACATGACTTATTTAACACCCTGTATATGTTTTTCCTGTATATGTTTTTCCTGATACATCATCTACAAACGTATAAAGCGTTAGTCTCCTAATTGATATCCAAAGAAGAACATCAGATACATGAACCCATGCAACTGTAACATTTTTGAAAATAATTCCAATATAAGCTAAACAAGTTGTCAGAAGTGCACATAACTGTATATTACTATAAAGGTAATAAAAAAAAAAGATGGAGGTTGCGGGAATTTGTAACACCTTGTATATTTGTAAATAATTTTACAATAAGCTCTGTGGCATAGTATATACGCCTAGAAAGTTTCACTTTCTTATCTTTCTTAGTTTTTAAGTCAAACTCCGCGGACACACTAATGGCGCAGTCGGTAGATCTGTGCGTTGCAGATGTTCTTATAATACTACTTAAATTGATTCTGTCTATAATGTTGGTGTTGTTTAAGTCTGTTATATCTCTTAAATATTGGGGCGTAGCTTGTTAGACATCTCACATTTTAAACACAATTAAGTTTCTTTAATATGAAAACTCATTATTATTTAAAGCTTTCATCTCATTGTTACTAAATACTGCCAAATTACTTGTTAATATTCTACGTATGTACTTTTTAGAATCAGCTCAATTTGCAAGTCAGCCAGGATTTTATCCAGTCCACCAAGAACTTATATACTACCCTTCACATCTTCAGTCTAGAGAACCTGCCAGAGGTGTTTACGAAACAGCAAGGCCTCAAACTTACCACATAGATCAGAAACCACCATTGGAACATTACACTCTGACGCCACAATCCTCACATATGTTACATGGAACTTCTATACCGATAACACCAGCGCAGCCACCAAAAAATACGGGAAGCATTACTGCAGGTTATCCAGTCCGTAGCCAAACTCAATATCAACCAGCTCCAGCACCAGCTGCTGCCATTTACACAACGCAAAGCAGACCGCTGTATCAATCTCCAAGTACAGCTATGAATTATCCCAGAGATTAATGCCTGTTCGTTAACAACGTTATCTTGTATATTCATTGTCGGTTGCTATAAAAATGTGATTAATCTTGTAAAATTAAGCATATATACAGACTTTCCATCGTTGTAAGATTATTATTAGAATTCTCTAGGGTAAAGGTACACAAATCTGAAATTTTATTGTTTAGTTTTTATAAAGAAAATTGTAATCGCTACATTAGAAATTTTATAAAGTATTTTATACATAGCTAACAATTAATGCGTTGTAAATAGGTAATGAGTTTTATATATATAATGAAACTAACTCGATAACATGGCTGAGTAATTGCCCTATTGAATATACGACTGCATAAATTCTAACGGTCTCTCTACTTACTTCACACTTTTAATCTGGTGTATTTGCAATTTGAAATAAATTTCAAATAAATGCTGTGGTTAGTGTTTTCTCTTTTTACTTATTTTAGGTAAGCCAAAACCATTATTGTTTGGCAATATGCTATTATTATGCTTGCAGGTATGGGCCAACTTTACCAACGGATTTCGGAAACTAGTCTCGGAACAAGTGTAATAACTAGATAGGCAAATAGCAGCAGTACACATTTGCAATTGGTAGAAATCGAAAACTATAGTAGTAAGAATACTGCTGTTCAGAATTTTTTTGGTGGAAAACTTTATCCGCTACAAAACCTACCTGTTACCTTGTTAAAACTCGGTAGACGAAAGAAGGAAACGTCACAAAAACGCAAAATATTCTTTTTTGGCACATACTGAGGTTTAAAGGATAAAATATCAAAAAACTTGTAAGACCTTTTTTGTAGATAATGAAATTTGCTACAAAAAAGATCCCAGGCAACACTATTATATTTTTTCAGTGTAACACATACATTTCAGCCATATCACGTGTTTTGTTTTATGACATTTTAAGTCGTATGTATTTAAGAGAAATACCACAATTGTTGGCGAAAATAAATCAAATTACTTGTCAGTCAACCAATTTAACACAACTAAACCAAATTTAGTACATTTCCATGAACAATAGCATGTATGTCGTAACGGATGAGAATATCAATTCCTGATACAAAGTAACGTAATATTCTGGGTGTTATACTGAATTATCTTGACTAGGTTGACTTAGCAGGATTATTCTGTTGCTCTTTGCAGAATAATTAACTCGGTGTTGTTTAATGTGAATATAGTGAGGAAATGTATCACAATGTTACATTCAAATCTTTCAGCTAGGGTAATGTAATTATGCTTTAAATATACAGTAATTTTTGGAAAGCGAACGTTTGTTTCAATGCCTTTAATTAACCTTGCATCAGAACAATTTTTTATAATTTAATTTCATGATTTCCACTTCTTATTTTCGAAGCGTAGTATTTTTTTCAGTTGATTTTCAAAAGTATTTTTTTTTTTATTGACGTAGTCTTTCTTTTTTAATAAGCTCTTATTATTTTTTCTTAAATTGAAACTATTCGGTTTAATGCAAGATGGCAATATGCTCGGAATTTCTGCGGGTGTTGAGGATTAACCGAGACTAATACATATATACAATTTGTACGGTCTACACTACCATTTTTATGTACTAGCAATAACCTTTAAACGTTATAGCATTCATTAATCATTCTATCGAAAATTTTCTGATCTAGCGACAATTAATTCACTGATCGAAAGTGCTAAATAATACGAGACCGAGAAATTATTGTAGATCTGCAGTTCCCGAGCTCGGTGTTCTAACTTTTACGTGGGTTTTACACTTATGAATTAATATGTTGTTAATTACTTTATACATACGTTAGGCGTAGTTCAATTTCAGGCACTTTGGTTGTGCTTGTTCTCTTTGTCGGTAATTGAAATTGCATTATATTTCTGGCAACTCTATATGTTTAGTAGGAAATGCCCAAGATATGCACAATAAAAGATACACATTTGATGCGTAAAAATGAACTGGACACTAATTGTCATCACGGATAAAATTGGGGAAAAACGGCAACTGACTATACTTTATTTACTTACACAATGGTGAAGACTGTTAATATAGGTAGCTTCAATCTGCACATTTTGAAGTTATTTTAATACGTGCCAGCTGTTGCATGCTACTATGATGCACCAAACATACATTTTATTAAAAGACGCACCTTTACATTCCAAATTTTAATTAAGCTTACCTTTCTCATATTTCTAGTGCAAGGTGGCGCTCATAAGTTCTACAGGATATTTCAAAAGTTATGACTATTTTTATGATGAAATCACATGTCGAATCTTCTGTATACTCCAAACAAACAAGATGGAATGGTGGTTTTAAAGGTATAAATTTTTTATATTCATATAGTCATTTTGCAGTATCATAAAAAGCACAACATGAACAATGTTGTGTTTTGTGTGATTGATTAAAAAGAGAGGAGTATGGGATTTGGTATCACAAATACATGCAGAGAAAACTTGAGTCTTAAAGTAAGATAGAAATATTTCATGACAATAACCAGATCCCGCTTAAAGATGATGCTAATAGGTACAACTCGAGTTTTGATTAATTTAGTACTGCTGTCAAAAATTGATTGTAAGTATTTATAAACTCTTCCTACAAATTGTAGCATTCTTTTCAGAAAGGAAGCACTTGTTTCCTTGCACTACTTCTAGAGGAAATTGAAGGTAAGTAAATGGTAGAGTGAGTAATAGAGAAGATGCCATGATGACTGTTTTGATTCTAAATTCAAAGATTACAATACAGACAACAGAAATTTAAAAAATTAATATGTTAAATTAAAAAAAATTAGACCAATCTCATATGTTCAAAAAAAGATAGAAATTTCAGTTAGAATTAAGATGGGAAACTAAAAAGATTGTTAAAGTATTTTTCTAAATTGCTGAATGATTTTGAAGAAACCACATAAATGGATCAAGTATTTACTCTAAAATAGATGTATAATCATAATAATAAATAAAAACTCATTTATATACGTCAGTCATTGATTACAAACAGGCCTAAGATTCGAAAGATAAGAATAAGATGTTCATAGGACTCAAAAAGTTAGGGATCTGGAAGAAAATACGTAGTTAATTAAAATTACAATAAAAGGAAACTATTAATAAGGTAAGTAGATGCGGACGACTTTGCAGTGAGAAGAGAAGAAAACATTCAGGGAAAGTAAAGTCCAGACAAAAGGCCGTCGGTCGGGACGTGTCCCGAATGGATACTCAAAGAACTATAAGACGAACACTAGAGAAAAGTCGATGTAAAGGTGGTTGTAAGCGGTGAAAGAACTCCTCAGACATGTCGAGGCGCAAAATTGCAAAGAGCAAGAAACGGGCAGGAGAAATTGGCGAGCAATGGTGAAGGTAATTCAAGCTATATGTCTCTATAAAGTTTGTAGTGTTGTTGAATATGATGTACAGTTTGTGTATTAAATAATGTCGTCCCCTTTGAAGAGCTTATCAAACTTTCTTCCGATCTTTCCCTGTCGGTATGTAATTGTATATAAAAATCAGGACTTGTTTCGCAAAAATGGAGACAAATATTATGTCGGTATCAACATTGTAGCTTGATTTATGTTTGGAGCTTTTTCAGTGTATTGTCTGTGAAGTGTAGTAAGAATCTTGGTATCTTCAGGGAAAAAGCAGAAAATATTTGTTCTAGCGAAGTGTCGCTAGAGGATACAAGAATTTTTTACTGTCAGTTAGGGTCGGCGTTCACCCTATTCCGGGTCGGCGTTCAACCTATAGCGTCGACCCTTAAAACGCTGCGGCTGCACTACCCAATCTCTGGTTTCATAGTTCCAGGGCAACGGGCGTGGCGGGAGTAGACTTCGTATATAGGGGAGGATGCTTGGGCGTAGGCATGGGCATACGCTCCGGTGTCCGGCCGCTAACCGTCGGAATATACGGTGGGTAAGTGAGGCACCCTACGGCGCTTACCTAGAGAACTCTGCAGCTGCACTACCCCATCCTTGGTGGCCACACTCAGGGAAACGGGCGTGGCGAGAGAATTTGGCGAAGATAGTAGGGGAGGATAAACTCAGTAATGGTTATCGTTGTTTCATCATTATGTGAGTTTATAAATTAATGTAAGAGAAACAGAAAAACTAAAATATCAGCCATCCTTTTTATTGATTAAAGTTAAATAAATATACAGGGTTTACAACTGGACAGTAAAAACACATTTTCTTATTGTTATTTATACTTTCATAAGTTATTAATCCATTAACACTAAAAATTCTACTGTCAAATACTTTTGTCATTTTTATTTATATATGTATTTGTTTTGTAAGAATTTCACAATTCTTACTTCTTTCGTACTAAAACGTAAATCTACATATTTGTTTAAGGTATTGTACAATAATTTAAAGTGCCTCCTTGTAAATATAATTTTGGGTGCAAATTAACGTCCCTTCTTTTCTTTTATACGTATATGATATGCTCAAATCATCACACGACACAGTGTAACATTTTCACCCGCAATGCAGTTTCTGTTTCATACTTTACACCCATTTAAAAGAAACTAAATTCTAACAACTTTATATGAGTGACTTTTTAAATGAGAGATATGATGTTTGGAATTGTGTGAAATGAGTATATGTGGTTTTATATTAAAAATTGAAACAAATATATCGCCATATACAGCGTGTCCCAGGATTGATGTTACAAGAGGAGTGCGGAACTAAAAATCTTAATTTGATCTTTTGTAAGTAAGCCCTGCTTGGTTTAAAACATAGTTTTCGTATACTTTCTTGCTCAACTGTCAAGGCCTACGTGATTTTACAAACTCGAAAGTATACTAAAAGTAAGTTTCAAACTAAGCAGGGCTTACTTACAAAAGTTCAAATTGAGATTCAAAGATTTTTAGTTCCACACACCTCTTGTAACATCAATCCTGGGACACGCTGTATAGTGTTCCGTATGTATGTATTATAAGACCACCACATTTGCTTCAGGTACTAGGTTTGAGACAGTAAGAAATTGAATTTAAGCTAAATATGTATATTGAAAATTAGTGAATTATTGGTTTAAATTATGTGCCTTGTCCTGAAAAGAAGTAGCTTTAGTGCGTACAATACAACTTGAATATTTGTTATTTGACGATATAGTGACTTTAAAATGTAAATAGACACGCTTCTATACTATTACACACGTATATAACAATTAAGTGAAGATATTTAAATAATATCTTTATTTTCAAAAATGATTGCATTGCTGGTTTAACCATTATATTTTGCTACCTTAGTCATCCATTAGATTGAGTAAGGCACATAAGCAGATGAATTAGTAGATGCAAATGTTGATATATTACCGCACGAAAGTTATTGTAAACATGGAAATAAACACAGTAAAACGAAGGTACCTTAAGGTTTTAGAAATGTATTGCAAAATAAATTTTTCAAATACCTATAATATTTTATTAATCTGTTTTAATTACTAAATAGCGCATTGATTAGGTAAACATCTTATTCCTTATTTCAGAAAATGAATGAGTATAAGTAGGTATCTAATTGTTCTAAAATTATTCTAATAAAAATTGAACAAAATCTCATATCATTACTCTCATTTAAAAAGTCAAGAGTGTATTGTACATGGTTGAAAATTACAAATATTCAATTTTCAATGTTGGTAAATTCATTTTAAAAAATACTTTATCTACAATATAGTTTATGGGGTATACGCTGCCTTTTCTTTATCTGATTGTATAACCCATCTGGATCTTATAGAGGCCATGTTCTTCAAATTTTGATTATGGGTCCATGGTTTTAATTCTCTTAATTCATTCTCTAATATTAATTCGTCATCGGTCGGTCTATCGTTTATAGGTTTTGGAGCTATGACCGATACTGCGATGTACGCCTTAGGATTATTGTTCAAATTATTGTGATAAAGAGGGTTGCCGGTAACCCGATGATATGCAAAGTTTCTAGGAAACGAACTTTTCGCAGGTTTTGGTTGTCCTTGCCACGGATACCTCGTTGTCATAGAATTTTCTTTATTATATTCTTCGGGGCTTGGTTCCTTGTTGGTAACTATTCCATATGACCATTGGTTGTTTCTTAAAGCTTCCTCCGTTGTATTTTTCGTTTTGTGATAGGTATCGGTTTCTTCATTGAACGTATTTTGATGGTTTGCTGTGCTATTCAATTTAGTTTTTTTTTGTTGAACGACGTCGCTGAAAGTAGAAGGTTTAATGCTTCTGTCACCAGTAAATACTTGGTCGAATTCGATTCTTTTTTTATTGTCAATTTTGTTATCAGATGCTTTTTCGGATTCTGCCGCATTCATTTGAGAAACGATTTTTTTGGAGGTCAGTAGATCATTGTCGATTTTTTCTGAAATTAAAAATTGATATTAGTACTCAAGTTTGTTACCATGATTACTGTTTTTTATTATAGTACTAAAATTATTTCAAGAACATAACACAAAAACTATTTTATAATTTCTCATTATGTTCTCTAGTGATAGATCTGATACTGTGCACCATATTACAAAAATTGATATGAGAGAAAGGATAGAATCTCAAAACTATTTTTCTAAGACATTGGCTTACATGCTTTTAAATCTTAAACCGGAATAAATCACCGATAATAAATGACTACTGTAGTGCTTTTTATTATTATTACCCCTATTAGCAGAAAGGCATAAATATATGGTATTTTCACATATTTTTTTTAATTTCATCAATATTCCTATTAGAGTAATCGAAAACTCCTCTTCCCGTATCCACCTTTTTTGTATGTATCGCAGGAATTGTTTATAAATCATTTTGTGCTGATAACTCTAAAGAATACACATCCTTAAACCGCTTTTCGAAGAAGAAAACTGTAACATCAACGATTACAATCTACTAGCTTTTGAAAGCATGAATACAAATGTAATTTATTTCAGTCAGCTTAATCTATTTTTAGTCAACCAATATGAGCTATTCTGCAACTATTCCATTGATACCGCTCTATTTAACTCCTTTAAACAAATTATTTCAAGTATTCATTAGAAAAATTGGGCTAGTAATATAGATAGTGTTCGTAGTGCTCTTTAGTACGTCCTTCACCTTATTTAACTTGCGTACATTGTGAAGCATAAATACTAAAATATAATAAATAGAACATTCTGTTTATCCCATTTTTGTGCCAAACTAAGATATGGACCGATCCACTGGTGTGACAGATCGTGTGTTCATCCTTCAGAAGAAATCAATTGGGATAATTTGTGGTTTATGGTGGCAAGATTCATACCGTGATGTTTTTAAAGCAAACCTTCTTGACTTTCTTTGATATGTATGTACATGTGTATATGATGAAAGTTGTACGTTTTGTTTGAGTGCAAGATACAACATAATTATAGTGTGGCCTTTCTTATTTGCTTCCCGCAACACACAGTAGGTACCTGTGTTTCAAACAACTTTACAATAAGTTCAATACACAATAAGTCTTCCATAATAATTTCAGTGGTCAAAATGTAATTATTAAAGATAGGCTGCTATTATTATTATTAATGTAGAAAATATTATAACAGAAGCCATCAGTATCGTTACGCAGTTATGACCAGTTCTAAATTCTATCACTTGGATATTAACTTAACTAGATTTACTTGTTTGGGACTCTTTCTTAGTACACGCATACATTTGGTATTGCTTTCGCCCGTTTTACAAGCGCAACAGGAAATTTGACCGTAGGTTTTAGATATAATTCATGTTGTACACGTTAGATTTTGTATGAATTGCTCTGCTTCCATTATTATCTACGGAAATTTTGAAGTGTGATTCATATACATATATCCAACCCCCACTGCTCTTCCGATGAATTCTTATAAGTTCTTGGCCAGTCTACGATTTATTCTTAGAAATGGTTTTTGGTTTACTTAAACGATCAAGTTTTATATGCAACTTAGACAATTATTATACCTGCCCAATTGCCGAAAAGACGTAGTACGCAACGCTATCGCAGCCTCTCTGGTTTGTAATAGTGGACTAGCATCTACTGATTCTGACAAAACGTTATTCCCACCGCTTCGATAAGTATGTACATATACAGGGTCCGGCAACGAAGCGGGGACGGAAGATTACACGCTTATTTAAAAGTTTGTCAAATATTTAGTCATCGGATATTCTTCCGCACCATCAAGTGCACGTTTTAAAAATATTTTGTTTTATACAGAGTGTTCCAGACGGAAATGCCAGACTAAAGTTGCATTTTTTTAAATGGAACACCCTGTATATTAATAGAAAATGATCCGCGCTTGAAAGCTGGTTACAACGATATAATGTTGTATAGGTCTAAAGTTGATAGTTTCTGAGTAAACAATGATTTTACTTGATAAATTGATACATTTCAGTCTATTCTGCATAGGGAAAAACAAAAGATTCGAAACCAACAGAGTGGAATATTTTTACTAGTATGGACTGTCGTTACCATGTGAAATAAATTCTGCAGCTGCTCGCTTTATACAGGGTGTTCACAATTTTGCAAAATCTAAGAATTCTCGAAATTTTTAAATGGAACAGCCTGTATATTTTTTGCTCATTGGAAAGCCCTTTTACTACGCTTTCCATTGATACCTCATTTGATGCACCTAGGATAGATTATTTTCTAATTATTTCTTTTTAAAGTTGAATTAATGAGAAATGCTCGTATTTTTAGAAGCTAATTTGCATTTCAAACACTGTAAGATCGGATACTCGACAAATAATCCATAAATGGTCTATAACAAGACTAAACTCCATTTAGTATGAGAAACAATTGCTTTTCACTCAGCGGTGAAAGCAAACATTAAATTAATATAAAGTAATATAGCATTTTCAATAGATTCACTGCTGATCAAGTTATCAGGTGTTTTAAGCTTGTATACTTAATAACCAAGTTGTACAAAATTTTGTTTTGTGTTATACAGTATTTCGTTCAATCTTTAAAAGAAATTGTTATAATGACTAATGTTAGTAGATATTCAACAAATGCAAACTCCTACCTTCAAACACTGTTACCTTTGAAATACCATCTATACTTACATCTTTCCACATACAGAACATTCAGAGCGACTAAGGCCAGCTAGAAAAGAGATAGATCTAGAATGGAGCGGTTGTAAAATATATACGGAATAGCACGCTCGCCAATGCGTTAATTCCGTATATGTTTTACAACCGCCCCACTCTAGATCTATCTCTTTTTTCTAGCTAGCCTTACTCGCTCTCTATGTTCTGTATGTGGATTTTCTGTATTATTAATAATACGGCCAGTTCGCTTTGTTTATTGATTACCGGTTTATTTGATTCTCCCTTCTTGTAGGTTTCACCATCAGTTTTTATAAATTTCTCTAATAATCTTTCAAATGCTTCCGGTCTTCTTTCAAGGTTTAGAAATTTCTCTGCATATACTCTACTTGCTAGGAGACAATTTCTTGTACACTCCTCAAGAATAAATATCATATTTACCATTTCTTGAGTAGGTACCTACTAAAATTAGTCAATATAACAACTGCTTTTAAAAGATTGAACAAAATACTGTATAACACAAAACGAAATTTTTTATAACTTGGTTATTAAGTATACAAGCTTAAAACCCCAGATAACTTGATCAGTAGTGAATCTATTGAAAATGCTATATTACTTTATATTAATTTAATGTTTACTTTCACCGCTGAGTGGAAAGCAATTGTTTCTCACACTAAATGAAGTTTATTCTTGTTATAGACCATTTATGGATTATTTGTCGAGTATCCGATCTTACAGTAGGTTTGAAATGCAAATTAGCTTCTAAAAATACGAGCATTTCTCATTAATTCAACGTTAAAAGAAATAATTAGAAAATAATCTATCCTAGGTGCATCAAATGAGGTATCAATAGAAAGCGTAGTAAAAGGGCTTTCCAATGAGCAAAAAATATACAGGGTGTTCCATTTAAAAATTTCGAGAATTCTTAGATTTTGCAAAATTGTGAAACACCCTGTATAAAGCGAGCAGCTGCAGAATTTATTTCACATAGTAACGACAGTCCATACTAGTAAAAAATATTCTACTCTGTTGGTTTCGAATCTTTTTGTTTTTCCTATGCAGAATAGCCTACTGAAATGTATCAATTTATCAAGTAAAAATCATTGTTTACTCAGAAACTATCAACTTTAGACCTATACAATATTATATCGTTGTAACCAGCTTTCAAGCGCGGATCATTTTCGCTATTAATATACTGGGTGTTCCATTTCACAAAAAAATGCAACTTTAGTCTGGCATTTCCGTCTGGAACACTCTTGTATAAAACAAAATATTTTAAAACGTTTGATGGTGCGGAAGAATATCCACTGACTAAATATTTGACAAACTTTCAAATAAGCGTGTAATCTTCCGTCCCCGCGTCGTTGCCGGACCCTGTATAGTTTTTTGTTTGAAACTTTTTTCGATTCGTAAACCATTGCTCTGTAATCCCAAAAAACATGGTTGTAAACGTATAGAAAAAATACTAAAAAAAGAAAAATATGATTTTGTATTTTCTTATTTTAACAATAAATAACATTTCAAAAAGCAATTCGACAAGCAATAACTTTATTTTATCACACCCATTTCAGAAAATGTGTTCGAAAATGTGCCGATGTGTTCGATATATTTATTTATTCGTAATTGGAATGATTGTACACAACTGAGAAGTGTTTCCGCGTAATCCTTGAACAAGCGTTGGTGATTAGCTCAATCATGTTTTCCCTCGTGATTGGCACTTCTGTATAAACTCCAGACATAAAGTGGCCCCACAAAAAGAAGTTAGGGGAAGTAGGATTTTGGCGATCTTGCAGGCCAAGACATTGGACCACTTCTTCCGATCTAACGACGATTGTAGGCTCGATGTAATACTTCTCGTGCTATTCTTGAATAATGTGCTGGACAACCGTCATTTTGGAACCACATTGTTTGTCGTACGTCCAAGGGAGGTTTTCAAGTAACATTGGAAGTTCGTTCTGCAAGATGTTTCGATATTTTCCACCATTTAAGTTTCCATCGATAAAATATAGACCAATAAGCTTATTGCTAATTATTTCACATCAAACATTTACATTCCAAAGATGTTGATGTTCAACAGCGCAACCAATGGGGATTTTCGATACTCCAGTAATGCATGTTGTGCCTATTTACCGTACCGTGATTTATGAATGTCGTTTCATCAGAAAATAATACTCGAGCAAAAAAATTGGGATTATCTTTTATCCGTATCCTTTGAAGCGCCCATTGACAAAATGCCACTCGATTTTGAAAATCATCGCCATGAAGTTCTTGATGCATGGAAACTCTATACATGGATATTTTCTACGCTTCAATATTTGGCTGATAGTGGACAAAGAAATTCCTCATCCGCGAGCTATTTCTCGAGTACTAATGTACGGATTATTAGCTACCGCAGCTAATACTGCGATTTCATTATTTTTCTCCGGTAATTGTTTTTCGGCGAGTACGTTTTCTTGGCTGTACAGTTCCTTCGCTAGAGAACTGTTGAACGACTCGGTAAAAAGAAGCGCGTGATGGCATCTTAGCGGGAAAACGCTGTGCGTGAAGATTAGCACCATTATCGATATTTCTACTACTTTCTCCATAGATGCAAATCATTTCAATTCTCTCTTGCAATGTTAATCTCAAATATTCAACACTAACTAATTTGTATTGGATTAAGAATTAATAATCTAACTACTGAATAAAGTACGGCTTTGTATCGTTGAATAGCATTCTAACTGCGAATAAATAAATGTAACGACATGAAAGGGCACATTTTCGAACACATTTTCGAACACATTTTCTGAAATGGGTATGATAAATGAAGTTCTTCGTTGTTGACTTTTTCAAATGTTATTTAATGTTAAAATAAAAAAAACACAAAATCATGTTTTCTCTTTTTTGAGTATTTTTCTAGACG
This sequence comes from Holotrichia oblita, assembly GCA_023690525.1. Classification (NCBI taxonomy): domain Eukaryota; kingdom Metazoa; phylum Arthropoda; class Insecta; order Coleoptera; family Scarabaeidae; genus Holotrichia; species Holotrichia oblita. The sequence goes on from CM043016.1 coordinate 159,918,609, forward strand.
TTTGGGATTACAGAGCAATCTGTTACCAATCGAAAAAAAAGTTTCAAATAAAAACTACACACTTGATGGCGTAGAATCCAAATCTACAATATAAAATGGGGGTTTCCACTTAAGATTTCGAAGTTGTCCCCTCTCCCACTCTGGGGGGGTGGGGAGGGAGGATTGAGTTTGGCACCAATCAATGAGCTCCCTATGTTATAACAAATCTTATTAAGATCTTTTTTGATTAGATGCAGTGTTTTAGAGATATTTCGTTGTCTCAAGATAAAAAACTCACCCGGTATACCAATTTGTTGATGAATCCTGTCCAACAGTGTACGCTTCGATAGACTACAATTAAACTACGAGGGCAGTTTCAGATTGAATTGACCAGCTTTAGTACTCATTTGTATATATTTCACAATTGCCTGGTTGTTGAATAGTTATTAAAGAAACTACCCGTCTGTATCTATTACAATTTTCGAGATAACGCATAAAAAGTGGGGAAAAAGCCTATATGTTTAAATAGAAGATATTGTTTTTCTTTTAACATGTATTTATAGAAATTTCAAAGAGCAATGTATACATACATGTACACCTTCGCGAATGCGCTTCAATTCATCATACATTTTTGACGTATTTATTGATTGGATAATATTGCCGTCTTTGTTACGATATTAACATCCAACAAAGTAACCCTTACAAAAATAATATTCAGTAGTTTACTAAAGGGTTTTTAGTTTCATTGGCGTAACAAATTTTTATTCGTTTTAACGTAGAAACAAAAAGATATCTTTCGTTATCAATTATAATTAAAACTGGGAATACATTATATAGGTCGTCTAGCGGGCACGTCTCCATAACATAGTTGTGTAATTTATCATTGACTAATTCCATCACTCTTTAAAACTAATGCAAGTAGTACATGGTTTCTCCATTATATCCGTTTTTCTTTTCAATTTTTAGTTGATGTATTTATATAATGGATTTTCTAATTAAGAGCTTGGGTGGAAGAAAGTAATTAGTAACGGGTTCAGCGGTGTAATTTTGAATATGGTAACAGCTTCATGCACTAAAAGTGAATATTTCTGTTCAGTTGTTGGCGCTAAAAGATAAATTTATTACGAGATATTTTATACTGCATCGGAATTGCATGTAAGGACACGTGAATGGTTTTTGAGTAGTTAGTTGTTGTACTTACAAGGAAACACAGGCAAGTGGTGGTGACCGATTTAAATGAAATTTGGTGGGTTTGTAGAGTGATGCAGTGTAAGAACAACGGTAACTTCCATAAATGCTAAATCGCCCGGTTTGGGGCTGGGGCACACTAAAGCCAACGCTACCCTTCGCTATTTGCTTTAATAT